>JAKJXP020000124.1:0-117167 GCA_022225965.2 Diatrype stigma | reverse complement strand
ATTATTATTATTATTATTATTATTATTATTATTATTATTATTATTATTATTATTATTATTATTATTATTATTATTATTATTATTATTATTATTATTATTATTATTATTATTATTATCTTCGTAAGTGGTTAGCTAGCTTGCGAGCCTTTTGAATCCAGTGGGATACATGCCTTTAGAGTGTGGCTTTCCTGTCCAAGATATCTAGGTGTTGTTTAGATGGAACAGCCGGCAGAGATAGCTTGCTAGGCATAGAATTCGAGTACCTGGGGAGGGCCTGGCCCATATATAGGTTTACCACTGCTAGGATCTAGTTAGGGACTTGAGAGTCTATACCCTTTGGAAGGAGTGTTTGCACGGTGACTTATTGCTTTGAATTGCCTTGCACTGAGTTGCATGCACTACATAGCAGCTCTGGCCGGCTTTGGCTAACGGGCCTGGGCCGGTATGACCTGAACGTCCATATAGGGCTAATACATTACAGCAAAGCTGCCACAGATGTCAGAAGGAGGACTTATAGTTAAGGCAAGTATAGTAACGCAAGCTAATGGACCACTATCTATACTCATGTAGGGCCGCTACTGGACTCTTTGGAATATCGCAGGGATACAAATAGGCAAGTCTTTAATCAAAGAAGGAGACATTGTATGAACCGATAATAATATCTCCAACGTGCACTCTACAAAAGCGGAATAACAAACAATTCAAAGCTGCTAGGCGGAAGATATGACTGCAATGTTATGAGTCACACGAGTTTGCTCCAGAGATAAGGCAGGTAGCTGGGTAGGCAAATACCTACATACCTACCTGTTACAGGGCCGCCAGCACTAGCTGTCACCTATAATTTAGTATCGACTTATCAATCTGACAATCGACTTCAATGCAAGCGCAACCGGTTCCCTCTGCCCCTCCCCCTCATTTTCTTTCGAACAGATAAGGAAAATACAAACCAGCAAAGCGCAATTCAATTTGCATGCGCTCCTCCCCGTCTCCCATTCCCCATTTCCCATTCCGAATATCCAGCAGCAGCATACCCGCACCAATCTGACTCGAGGTCAGGCTCCGCTCTCGGGAAACCATGGCCATCCTCTACATCGATGAAGAGAAGGGCGTGGATGCCCAGGACGGTGGCGCCGGTACCGAGGCAGCACCACTGAAGAACCTGCAGGAGGCATACATCTCACACGGCCCTGATAATGAGTTCCAGGTTAAGAAGAAGGGCGAGGACGAGTACAAGCCGGCAGCCAAGTCGGCTCTGAAGAAGGCCGCCAGCTACGCAGAGCAACAACGCAAGAAGCAAGAGGCCGCTGCCAAACGAGCCGAGAAAGAAGCACAGGAAGAAGCCGCGCGGGAGGCTGCACTGGAAGCAGCCAAAAGCATCAAGATCACTGAGGATCCCGCCCTACCGGAAGCTGTCCTCGTCAAACTCAACGCTACCGATCCTAACGTCATTGGACAGCTGCGAAAGAGCCCCGACGAGCCTAAAGAGGGTGTGCTACGTGTTCGCGTCCAGGGGCGTGTCCAGCGCGTCGCCAAACAGGGTGGTCTTGTTTTCGTCACACTGCGACGCGGCCTCGACCTCATGCAGTGTCTCCTTTCCGGCCAACTTGCGAAGACGTACGACACCCTGACATTGATCCGAGAGACGTCTATGGAGATCACTGGTGAGCTCTGGCAAGTCCCAGCTGATGCTCATGCTCCCCTTGACCGCGAACTGCGTGCCGATTACTTCCGAATCCTCGCCAAAGCCCCCGGTGGGGATGATGCCTTCACCAACAGAGCCCCCGAGCGTGATGCCCAATCCCTGCTCAACGTGCGCCATCTGGCTCTGCGCCATGACAAGCCCAGTGCTGTCATGTACGTCCGCGACATTGTCGAACACGCCTTCAACACCACCTACAAAGAACTCAACTGCAAGAAAGTCAGCCCGCCAGCCTTAGTGCAGACCCAAGTCGAGGGTGGCGCCACACTGTTCAAGTTCGATTACTACAACGAAACCGCCTACTTGACACAGTCCAGCCAGCTTTATCTCGAGACAGTTCTTCCTTCTCTCGGCGATGTTTACTGCATCGAAAAGTCCTTCCGTGCCGAGAAGTCGCTCACGCGTCGCCATGTACGTTACCACATCGCCCACGATCTGCAATATAACCGTATAGACTGATGAGAAACAAATAGCTTTCCGAATACACGCATGTCGAGGCAGAACTCGACTTCATCACGTTTGTCGACCTGCTGGATCACTTGGAACACCTTATCTGTCGCGTCATCGATTTGACCTTGGAAGACCCTATTGCCGCCGAGTCTATCAAGAAGTCGAACCCTGACTTCGTAAAGCCCGCCCGCCCATTCCTCAGGATGCGGTATTCCGATGCAATTGATTGGCTTCGGGAAAGGGGCATCAAGAACGAGGATGGCAACGATCACACCTTCGGCGATGATATGTAAGATACAGGATTCCTGAAGATTGATGAAAGAAGCGAGCTTGGCTGACTTTCATAATTTTCGAAGCGCTGAGGCTGCTGAGAGAAAGATGACCGATGAGATCAACCGACCGATCTTCCTCACCCATTTCCCGGCCGAAATCAAGTCATTCTACATGCAGAGAGCTGACGATGACAAGCGCGTCACCGAGTCCGTAGATGTTCTGATGCCAGGTGTTGGCGAGATCGTTGGCGGCAGTATGAGAATCTGGGATTATGAAGAGCTTATGGCGGCCTACAAACGTGAAGGCATCGACCCGACTGGCTACTTCTGGTACACGGATCAGCGCAAGTACGGATCCACGCCTCATGGAGGCTATGGAATCGGTCTAGAGCGGTATGTCTCCGTCGTGTCCCTATTTCAAAACGTCGTGGCTAATTTCTCATAGGTTTTTGGCCTGGCTCATGAAGCTATGGACGGTTCGTGAAGCATGCTTGTACCCTCGTTTCATGGGCAGATGCACGCCTTAGGGGGATGGCGATCCGAGACTGGAGGCAGATATTCAAAATTGTAGCTTGCATCGTCACCTTCGGATGAAGATGACGCAAAGATGGTGATTACCTTTATAGACTAAATAGTGCATTGCAATGATAACGCGCTTTCCC
This sequence comes from Diatrype stigma, assembly GCA_022225965.2. Classification (NCBI taxonomy): domain Eukaryota; kingdom Fungi; phylum Ascomycota; class Sordariomycetes; order Xylariales; family Diatrypaceae; genus Diatrype; species Diatrype stigma. The sequence goes on along the minus strand of JAKJXP020000124.1, from coordinate 114,084 downwards.
ATCATGTCCCGTAGCAATTGACAAACCAATGCTATAATGAGTGGTGCTGATGGAATCTCCTGTGATTGAGCTATCCTACTACTGTTTACTCAGGACTAGCACTAAGCAGGACAGCTAAAGTTACATATTCGATCTTTCTTTAATGGCCTTAATAAATGCATTATAATTAAACCTAAGAAAGTATAATAATTATTAAACTTATTATATATATATTTATAATATAATATATAAGCTTAATATTAAAATAAATCTTTTATTTATTTAAATTTTAATAATATTATAAAATCGTTATAAAATTAAATATTATTTTTATATATTATTTTATTATAAGTTATTTTAAAAGTTTATAAACTTATATTATATTTTAATTATATTTAACTTAATAAACCTCATTTATACCTCTTTATTTAGGTATCACGTAAGTAAGCAAGTAACTACATACATACATACATGTAGATACCTGGCAGCCTAGGTAGTAGAGTAGCTTATTGAGGCTGCAAGGGCAACCTTATCAGGGTTCATTGCGTAACTACAATCTAATCAAGTCGGAGCTCCCTGCCTTCGCGCTGACAAAAAACATCGACATCATAACTATCAACATTATCCCAAGCATACGAGAATCTGACGACGAGTTTATAACATCTATATTATACATCATTCCATATTAATACGCTGTCGTACGCGAGGAGGCAACCTGGTGTGAGGAGACAGCAACGTTACAATCAGGGATGGCACCACCACTCTCGTTGCGGGCGGCCTTCGCACACGCCACCCATTTCATGTCACAGCTCCCTCAGAATCTCGCTGGATTCTCCATCTCGAGCCCACTCGAAATCTTCAAGGCCTACGATGTCAACACAAGCTCACAATCGAGACTCACCGTAGCCCCGACTGAATTTCCTCCCTCGAGCCTCGCGTCGACGTGCCCGCTTGATGGACCGATCAGCTGCCATAACGAGACGCAGGCCGACTCGTGCTGCTTCATCTATCCCGGTGGCCGCTTGTTGTTAACCCAATTCTGGGACGAGAAGCTGCATGTCGGAGGCGCTGAAACAGACTGGACATTACATGGGCTTTGGTGAGGGGATTCACCTATAGAAGAAGATCTGCGATACACTATACTGACCGACATTGAAGGCCCGACCGATGCGATGGATCCTATGATCAATACTGCGGCATGCTGCCGAGATTTGACAACATAACCGATGTCCTTAAATCCTCTGGCCATGGCGAGCTGGTAGAGTTTATGGCTCGATACTGGGTTGCGAAATAGTAAGTACCTGGTCATTGCGAAGGAAGTTGCGCATCGTTCACTTCCAGGGCTGGCTTTAACGAGGTGTTGTCTAGTGGAACTAATGACCATCTTTGGGCGCATGAGTATAACAAACACGCTACGTGTATTAACACACTTGCTCCATCTTGCTATGGTGAGGACTACCAGCCTGGCTCGGAAGTTGTTGACTTTTTCATGCGAGCCTTTGGTCTGTTCCGGATGCTGGATACGTATCGAGCGTTGGAGCACGCTGGGATCGAGCCGGATTATCGTCAAACATATCCTCTTTCGAAGATCCAATCGGCCCTCGAAGCTTTTAGCGGCGGTCGAGTGATCCTACAGTGCACTGGTAGGCACCAGAATGTCCTGCACGAGGCATGGTATGTCTATTTCGTGAAGGGGAGCCTCCAGAGTGGCGACTTCATCCCGGCCAAAGACAGCTTCCATGGAGACAAGGGGAACTGCGCTGCCGAGGTGAGATACCTGCCAAAGAGGAAGTAGCTGCATGTGCTCGATTGGTGCGGCAAGAGAATGATACCCCTTTCTCCGAAACACTGGAAGCCTACCTACGATGCTGCCACAACTTTATCACGAGCATCGAGTCACTACGGTCGTCGATGTCCGTCGCTTAGAAGGTAGGCCGTCGCGATGTAAATCTTGGTCAAGATTAGGGAATTCTCCCGCGGTGCCTCTCACCTGTCAAATACATCGACAAGACTAGCAAGCAAGCCGGGCGTTGCTTGAAGAAGCGAAGGAGAAACAGGCCGAGGTCATGCCAGGTTGCGTCCATGCCTAGGTCGCTTAAGCAAACCATAAGCTACTGCACGGCAATAGTTGGCGTTTTAAAGGATGAACTCGAGTATGTCGACTAGTCCTTTGGCATTGGCCGAATAAAGATACCAATAATCGACTACGAATTGGCTACCCTTAGAATTCGCTTATGCACTCCAAAGGACTGCCCAGTCCCTTTCCCTAGCTACGTCGATGCCTCAAAAGGTACACATTGTTATGGAAATACTTGTCATAGCTAAGTCCTGATGGTGGAACTGAGGGACTAGTTACCCCATACTCCAACCTTCATAGGGCTTGCCTGCACGTAAGCCCTGGGCATGTGTATCGATATCGTCTGCGACTCTGCCATTCGAACGTTTAGCGGCAGCACGATTGGAGGAGGCATGGTTTCGGACCGATACTGTGATAATGGGACCATGCGTCGCCGTTAAAGATTCATGCGGGGAGACGGGCCATTTCACCCAACTGGCAGGGGTCTTCCCCAGGATTACACATTGCCTTGAATAGTCAACGGCGCATCTCCATCCAGCCATCCATCGAGACAGGCACATATGCAGTTATTTAGCCAATTAGCGACGGCACATGATCATGTGATTTTGACTGTCCCTACAAGATACCCGCTGTTTCTGCGCAGTTAGATGGAATATATATCGTTAAGGGATGACCCGGTTAGTTCCATATGTAGTATTTTCAAACCGTTATATAACAACGTACGGATAAGCTGCTACTAATGTCACACGAGGCTCGAATTAGCTGCCCTGACTGCAGACTCTGTGTGATATACGGTGACCCTAGTAAGTAGTTCCATTTCTCGAGTGTTCTATAACCAAGTATATAGGACCTTTATATGCCGTAGAAAAACTTCTCAGTTTTTGGTTGGTGTCTACATGTCTGGATATCTTGTGTTAGAGTAACCGATGTCAGCTTGTTGGGTAGTTCCACTTTCTACCCGTTTCTCCGTAATAGAGATCGGACTCGAACGTCACGGCATCGCCCCTTTCGATGCGCTTGTAAACTGGGAGCGATCTGGTTGGTCTGATTGTTCTTGATATCAAGGATTAGAAAAATTCCTCAGTAAGAAGGGTGGGTGGCCAAAACAAACCCTTAGTAATCGAGAACATTTGAATAGCAGGCTGGCGAACAGCTTGAGGGCAGTCAGTCAGGCAATCCGGGTTTTGCCGGCCATTCCCAATCTGACTGAAGCTGAATAGGCGCATATGTACTCCAACGACTTGTCTAATGTTGGATTACTAGGTACTATGCGAATACCCTAGGCTGCCTACATACTGCGTGGTAGTTCTGAGACATTACCCTCTTGTAGCTTCATGGCACTTAAGAGCCTCAGTCTGCGAAGTTTTCTTTGCGCAGGTGCTCAGTACTCAGATTCGACGTCAAGAGCCGTTCATTGTGTATTCTCGTGGACTCAAGTGGCGACACAACTCATATGGAGGACGGCTTCAGGCTCGTGAGTTCTTGCCGGTGGCACAGTCAAGATCGTATCTTGATACGAGTTGGGAAGGGTTTGCCGAGGTCTGGGGTATACCTAAACTATGCCTACAAAGATGTGATGCCGGTAGCATTCGAGGACTTCAGCAAATGCATAAGTTATACATGTAGTGATTTGATTGATGGATAAGACCGAGGTACGTGCTCATGTCGCGCATGTAGTTGATGACTGCAGGCGTCCCTCGCTTCCACGATGCTATTTTTGAGCATAGCGGACATTATGATATGAAATATAACCACCAAACTGCAGTATACCCATCGACGGTGCTTCCGTGCAGCATTCTGCCACCTCAAGTGGAAGGTAAGATACAGCTATATAAAATATACCTATACAGTAATAATCCTAGATTCTGCATATATTATTTCCATGGAAACCCCATGCATTTAAAAGGCAATATGCACCAAGAGGCCCATGCAAAATTAGGGATTATTACTGTATACTATCGGTATGAATGAATGCATGCATGTATGTATGTATGTATGTATATATGTATGTATAGTCAAGATGGCTGCTTTCTCTCCATCTACGTATACACATACACAGGTATCGACATAACTCCATGCACGCATACACAAGTACCTAGTAATTTATGCATTCATTTCGTGGCCACCTGGGTACTTACCAGTCCTTGCCTGTATACACACCGAGCACATCGATGCTAACGTCGAACTGGGTAAAGCAGCATCTCTCTCGAGTCGTTACCCCGTGGATCAGGGAACCAATACATGCGCCGTCGTGACTTGGGGGAATGGCATTTCGAGGTATCTCGGGCAGTACAAAGACATACATCCGGTACATAGCCTGCCTGTACCCGGCGGGCGTAGTGGCTTGGGCTAACGGACACGGCGACAAGGTAGGCTACTGGCTTGACGCGCTAGGCCCTTCGTGGTAAGTACGTCCGTTTATTTCTCTCATGTTCAATTTCGTGCCTCGCCTCTCTTTCCCCAATAGGCACGATCCCCCGCTAAATACACCAGCCCAAGATCTCACCTGGGCGCTCTGGCAGGCGCAAGTCTGGCAAGTCAGCAAGTCTGGCAGGTCTGGCAAGTCTGGGCTGGGGGGCCTGGGGGGAGAAACCTGCCCTGCCCTGCCCTCTCGTGCCTCTGTCGTGGACTCGTCCCACTCTTCCCCATCCCCAGTCCCAGTCCCAGCCCGACTGTCCCAGACTCCCAGTCCCATTTTCGGTCCTAGTCCCTCTCCCTCAGCTTCACATCTCCTGGCCCTTTCACTTCTGCTCAGCCTGCCAGTCTCACTCCAATCCGCCAGTGTAGTCAGCACACGATCCTCTCGCTCTCGCGCGCTCTCGTCCCCTTTTCTCGCTCGCACGCACTTGCCTAGACTTCCTCATCGTTGCTCTACCATCTATCGACATCTAGCCGGCTGTCTAAAATTCCACCCGTATTTATTTATCGCATTGCGTATTGCGTTACGTTCATTTGCTGCCTCGGACAGATATTGTTAGACTATTTAGATATATATCCCCAAGCGTGTTGGACTAGATTCGGATCAACAACGCAGGGTTACGATACGACACGACACGAAACAAACGAAGCGATCGAAATCCTGCCCATTCTTCTTCTAGATATTCTATTTTCTTTTGTGAAGTGAATAAACAGCGGTCATTGCGCCCCAGATTTGGAATTCCCCGCGATTTCCCCATGAACGACGTTCCTCCGCCCTTCCCTCAGTGACGGGCCGATTAAGACTCCCTTGCCCAATTGTCTTGCTCCAGATTCTCCGCAAACCCATCGCATCGGTATCACGCCGCTCTCTGTCGCCTGCTTTATCTCCTTGCATAGGCGAGAGTGGTATCTCTTGGGCGCAATATAATCCATCTGTACACCGAGGCCGTATTTCGAGGACCGTTGCCGTCTTCCTCCCATAACGCGACAGCATCGACGACAGTCTCAGCCATCATGTCGACCGCTGTCAAGAGGTATGCCTTTGGGGAGACAGCTCCCAGGAAAAACATCGGAAGGTCTAACACTGTTGTCAACAGGGCCTGCGACGCCTGCCATCGCAGGAAAGTAAAGTGCGATGGCATCAACCCATGTCGGAACTGCTCATCGGCACAGTTGACTTGCACGTATAACGCGATACCTCAGAAGAAAGGCCCCAAGGGATCAAGAGCCAAGGTTATCAGTGAACTGCGGGAAACCCAGCGACAGACCAGTCTTTCAGCAAAGGTCCAGAATCGAATCAATGGGATCGCGAACCCGCCCTGCAGTCCGACTTTGGCACCCACGCCTGGCCTTATGACAGGCGAGATGGCCAAGGAGAGCATGGACTTCTTCTTCGCCAACATGTATTCCACCATGCCTATACTCAACCGACAGCGGCTAGAGCACGAGGTCATGTTCATAGACCAGAACATTGACACATACTGCCTGTTGACCGCGCTGAGTGCCTTCATGATGTTCCAGCCTGGTATGAGCATGCCTGGTCTCGACCCCGTCCTCGACCACATCCCCGGCGCCAATATCGTCTCTGCGACTTTGTTGATGGAAGAGACGATGCGAGTACGGAAGGGACACGAATATCTGGAATGCCCTTCCCTGAACAACCTCTGCACCAGTTACCTTCTCTTCTGCTGCCACTATGCGCTCGATCTCCATGATAAGGCCTGGTTTCACCTCCGGGAGGCCACCACGCTAGCCCATCTCATGGATATGACTAAAGAGGAGACATATTCTCAACGGGAAGACTTCCAAGGCTCAAGATATCGCAGACTATACTGGCTATTGTTCATTACAGAGAGGTACGTATCATATAAAATGATTTAAACCGTGAATTGACAGTTTCGCTAATTCTACACATAGGGCATACGCCTTACAGCGTGGAAGACCGGTTACGCTGCAAGCCACCATCAACCCCCCTACCATCGCTGAAGACCCCACCGACCCCCTCGCTTCTCAGCTAGAAGGCTTCATCCTTCTTGTCAACGTTTTCAGGCACTTCGATAACAGCTTTTTGACGCTATGGAGCAGGAGGCGCGAGGAGTGCTCTCCCTCGTACTTAAACGCTCTCCAGAAGCAGTTGCCCCAGCCCGTGTCATCATACATGCACGGTCAGGAGCATGAGCAGTCTGAGCTGCGCACCAGTCAGCAATGGCTGAAGGCAGTTGTCTGGCAACTGAGTATGCAGAACGGTTGTGTACCGCCGAAGTGCGAAGATCAGATGCCTTTTCAGTATCCAGTCGATATGTCCCGTGACGTTATGTCCTTAACTTCCCAGTTCTCGACCCAGAACACCGAGGTTCTCGGCGTTCCGATGGTTGCCAAATTGCTGGAGCTTACATGTACTCTCACGGATGTTCTCGTGTCCCAGCCGTCATCGGGCAGCATTTTCACTGTTGGTCCTCGCGAACAGCTACACTCCGTTCTCCAGATACTCTCGGCCCTTCGCAGTGGGGAGCATCATTTTCTGCCCCTCCTCCTGAATAAGGTGCACGAAATACTACCACGCTTGATAAACCCCAACCTACAGCGAGCGCCAGACAATGCCTGCAATGTGGACATATTCGACGGGTTTGGCAACGCCGGCATGGCCCAGCCACCGCTGATAACCGAATTCAAGACCGAACCCTTTACTCCTGGGCCTGTACCCCGGATGGAAGAGATGGTCACTGACTCTGGCAGTTCTTCCGGGGCGCCTTCTAACCCTGACATGAGCACACCTTTCCCCATGGTTAGCTCTCCTGCTGTTATGTCTCCGACTATGGATTACCCTCATATGGGTGAATTCAATTCGATTCCAGACATGATCTCCCTAGGACAGGGATCGCAGCCCGCCCTCAACAATCAGGGTGCCATGAACCAACAGCAAGCACAGCACCAACATCAACATCAACATCAGCATCAGCATCAGCACCAACACCAGCATCAGCATCATAATATGCCATCTCAGTGCATGGACCAGAATACAGGCATGAACAATCAGCTTCAACACGGAATACACAACGGCATTAACCGTGGCCTCAGCCAGTCTCAGAGTGTCGTGGGCATGTCCCACCCGCAGACTGTTGCGCGGAACCAAGGATACAACCCTATGAATCAGAACATGATGCATGGGCTCATACATCGCCCCGATACTACTCAGAGGGCTAATAGTTACGTCGCACATCAGCCTCCCCAAATTCCGAGGACTGTTGGCGACTTTCATGCTCTGCAGCGTGCCAACTCGGAGAATGTCTCGATGAACGCTCCAATGAACGCCCTTGGACTCGGTACGATGGGAACTGAGATGGACTTTGGTGGGATGAGGTAACGAACTTGAAGGAAGAAAGCAGGGCGGCCTGATCAGAGGGATACTGTGGCAGGGATTATTTCTGTTCTGAGACTGCCCAGTAAAGCAGGCAACTTGAGAGTCCCGCCCGATGCGAATTCAGACCAATACGAACGAGATGACCTTTCTGGATCCAAGGTCTTTAACTAACGAAGTTATATTGGGTTTGATTTCTTTAGGCGATGCGGTGTTCATGGTGGGAAAAAGGGCGTCATGTATTATTTTGGCACGACCTGATTATGCTTACCCGCGTGAAGCTGGGTAGTCAGCTACGGGTCATGACTTGGGGTTAGCAATGTTGCATCATGATAGTTGATCAATCGTCTCTATGTACGGTGGCAGTTTGGCGTTGGGGAAATCTCGAATTGGGTACTCATTGGATAAGAAATAACGAAGGGTGGTTTGATTTGGTGCGGTAGTATGGTATAGTACCCTTTATCATATTAGAAAGCCACGGATACAGGTCAATAAACACTTGTTCCCACAGAAGTTATCTCCTTGCGCCGACTCCTTGCCATGTTCACTACATGGTTACCCAGCTGACAATTCTTCAGCCCTGAAATAAGGTGCCGATTTCAGGGGAAAATCCCGGGGTTGTCTTTCTGTCAATATGCCTGCCGACCCGTGCTTCTCTCATATTTCCCGACTTCTTTTCCACGAAGCTCAAGTACGTAGGGCGGCTTCGCTTAAGAGACAACACATATTTAACATGAGCAAATAGAGATGCGGCATAAACAGCCTTTCTGCCGATCCGGAGTCACCTAATCTACTAGCCAACCAGCCGCATGGTTAAATCGGGATCAACCGAGAAGCAGCCACGGCGGTGTTACATTCCGCTGCGCTCGTAGTTTAGCCGTTATCTACCAAGTAGAGCCACCAATTGTCCGATACGATGCCTGTGTCTACGTACATAGATTCAGGTATGCTAGGCCAAGGTCCTTGGCGTTGAGGTCTACTGTCAAACGTCCTTATCGTCTGTCTGTAAACGAGCTCCATCGAATATCCGTAGTGATCTACATAGTCTTATTATTGGTCGATGAGGCCTAGGTAGGCCTCGGTAAGGATATGGGATGCGTGGCTGATACCGCCATAGCTTAGACCGGCAGTCTAGAGACACGAAGGCGGATTCAAAAGGAAGGGGGAGATACGGACAAAGGGTCGCGTATATCGAGAAACGAACTATAGAAGACCTCTATGTGACAGGAGTCGCTTGGGTACAGCAGAGGCTGAATAGTTAGAAGGACATGGAAAATTGGCATCGAGAAAGAAGTGATGCATTCGAATATAGCATACTTGCCGGTATAGCTGCTTGTGAGACGCTGGCAGCATATGAAAACGGCAGGAGATAGAAGAAGGGCCCACACGGGTAGTAGCAGCGGCCCCGGCCTTTTGTCCTGATACACGTTCATTGATTGCTTTCGGATCTTTACGGTAGGTACTGTGACAACTGCCGCATTTCCCCTGCTTTCGTATGATTGTCTTGTCACAGGTGATAATGGCGGGGGGACGCAGCCGGCGTGGTGATGGTGTCGTTATCGGAACTTGCGCCATGATTGAGCTAGACTACGCGATTCCAGGGTGTCGGCCGAACCCACAGCCATGCCCAAGTCTTCTACTAGAACATGAGGTCTTCTCCCTTCATACCTTTGAACTCTTATTGTCGCAGTGGTATCACCCGGACCATCGCAGGCGAGAGATCGAGTAACAAAATGGCCATTCTCTCCGTTGCCAGCATCATAGTGTAAGGGTGTTGGAAGCCGCCCTACCCACCACGACTCGACCAATGCTACACAAAGTCCCGAAGTTGACTCACCTGTTTGCTCCCAATTGCGGGCATCCACAACTCGAGCCTTGGTCCTGTCCTCCAGGAAAGATGATATCCCTATACGCTCTCACAGTGGCTACACTCGCGGTGGTAGCCTCGGCTCACCCCGTGCCACTTGAGACTCGGCAGTCGTGGTCTACTGGATGGTGGGGGCAAGAGTTCCTCACGTACGGCTGCCAAGCACCCGTCATCTTTGTGTTTGCGAAGGCAACGTTGGAACCGGGAAATCTTGTGAGTCCCTGGACCGGGCTGGGCGAGGCCCTGGGCCCCTATCCCTAAGGATCTAACCCCTCGTTCGTCACGGGTATCGTAACTAATACGAACTCGGGGATACTCTCATAGGGGAACACAGTGGGGCCTCTGATGTCTAATGGCCTTAAGACCGTGTTTGGAGTTGAGAACGTGGAAACCCAAGGCGTCAACTACTGGTTAGTACCTGGAAACCAGCGGGCGATCAAGTGATAAACGGCAATTCGTTCGGTAGACTGCTGTGCTCTTTCCCGCCAAGGTCTCCTGTATACTTTCTTATCCTCGCCGGATATACTTGGAGACACGAGACACGATATGGTGAAGTCGAGTAGCTACTAAGCTGTGTATCATAATAGGGGGCTTCCCGACGGCAACTTCTGCCCTGGCGGGGCGCCGATCATGTAAGTAATTACTACTCATTGTATGCGCCCCATTTCGCTGTCTTGGGGAGGCCTCTACCTTGTGTATAGTGATATTCACCCCCAAGCCTGCCATTCCAAAACAAGTGGCTAACGCTATGTCTTATTAGGGGTATACGTGATAGTAAGCGAACTCCTAGCCCTCGTTGGCCCCTTATCCACGTCTACATCGGCAAGACCCTACGTCGACATACACCTAGGCGCGATGCGTTGTGTTTCTAGGGGATAGCAATTGTTACTGCACAATACAGTTCTAATAACGACCCTTACAGTGCAAAGGACCTTGATTGCCGCCGCGGCATGTCCTAATTCAAAGATAGTTGCAGCCGGATATAGGCACGTTGTTCACCCCCCTTACTTGACCTTGGCGGAACGAGAACCACAGCTAACCCAAAGCCCTCCTCTCATCTGGTCGTGTACTATAATAGCCAAGGCGCTGCTCTCGTACACCGCGCCATCGAGGGCCTGGAGCAAAGTGTCAAAGACAAGATTGCCGGTGTCGTGACGTTCGGCGACACACAGGCGTGGCAGGACGGCGGCCGAATCAAGGACTATCCGCCGGAGAAGACCCTGATCATCTGCAACATCGGAGATGCCCTCTGCACTGGAACCATCATCGTCGTCCCCATCCACTTCGACTACACCAAATGGGTACCGACGGCTATTCAGTTCCTCACGACGATGCTGTCGAATGCAAATGCGACGGACCCTTGGCCGACCGATATGGTGCCCTCGTTTTCGATTCCCCCAGCCATAGATCTAGAGGTTTAGACTAGAATCGAGTCGCCCGCTGTGTGTGCTGGTGGCTTATTAGACTTCATATAGGTACCTCTATATAGAGATTTTTACGCCTCCTTATCTGTTCATACCTGCCCTGAGTACCGTCGATGGTGATCCAATGAGTGCATGAGTGACACTTTTACACTTGAGATGCCGATCTAAAACTAATTATGCTCACATATTTTGGGCTATCTCTACTTCCCTCCCATGGGCCCCTGATGACCCGGTGTAATCTACTATGACCCCCCCACCCCCTCTTTCCCCTTTCCATTACACACAAGCACACCATTATATGAGATTGGAAGGATACTACGGAAATGTGTCGATACATTTCTCGGTTTCACACGAAAGACCAGAACACAATGCTGTACTAGTAAAGCCATCTTGTCGTGCATCAATATCACCTCAGGCATCCGAGGACGGCCATGTATGAACACGTACATTCAGGGGTGCTTACCTAGCATTATCTCATGCTGGTATAAAATATTATCTATATTCGCGACGTCGATGGGAATACTGTCACGATGATCAGTCTAGCGAACGGCCGCGCTCACTGACTGTAATGGATACAGGTAAACTTTGGTGTATTGCTGTCTTCTATAGACAAACCCTATTGGTTAGTCAGACTGTCGGAACAGGACCCAAGGCATGGAGGTTTCGGCTAACAGGCTGTCTTCATTGCTTCCAAATAAGAAAATAAGAGCCCGTATGATATGATGACTGTCAATGTAGCGACATCGGGCATCCCTAACCAATGGCGAAAGACGACCCATCATCCAAGCATGCGGTCCAAATTTGTATTGGGTGAGGTTATATGCAGCTAAGCTGAAGGCTCGAAAGCCGAAAAAAAACATACATGATAGTTTATCACGTTCAAGACTCAGCGACAAGTTGCCACCGGCGGCCGCTCCCCTAACGCCTAGGAAACCCACGCCCCCTGAACGCCCACGAACGCCTGTATACATTCACCCCCCCCCCCCCCCCCCCCTCCCCTTAACACGCGAGCTTAACAAACACACACGCAAGCAAGCACGTACGCACTTATGCAACAAACCCGCACGCTTCGAAACAGGCCTTGAAAGAACATTACGTTACGTCGAACAGGAGTTATCTAGTCTTCTTGGGGCCATTTTTCGGACCCCCGCCACCTTGCTTGACTTTCTGTGCCTATGGGGAAAGTTAGCTACTTTTGCTGCTGCTTCGCGACGAACCGGGGTAGAACTTACATTCTCAGCGAACTTGAGACTGGAGATGGTCTCCTTAGTGTTCTCCTTCAGGGGGCTGACCATGACGAACATGAGCGTCCTGCACTTCTCGCCCAGGGATGGCCGCAGCAGTTGCGTGAGGGTGTAGCTGCTGAAGTCGACCGACTCCTTCTTGCGGCCCTCGCCCAGCTGCTTCAGCACGGTGCCGAGGTGGGTCAGGGACATGTTGATCTGGCGCCCTTCCTCGGCGACGTCGCCCGTGGCGCCGGAGCGGCCCACGCTCTCGGAGCCCGCCAGGTCGATCAGGTTGAGGGTGCCCTCGCGCGTCTTGTACTTTCCGTCGCCGAGGGCCTTGCGCCCGCGGATCTTGAGCACCAGGATCGAGTGCGACCGCGACGACGCCCGGTTCATGTTCGTCTCGGCCACGTGCCGGTTCGTCTCCGCCGTCCGCACCATGTACTCGAGGTCGTCCTCCGTCCGCAGCGGCGTGAAGTCGTGGTCCTTGATCTCCAGCTCATCCGACACCTTCTTCACCTCGAGCGTCCGCGGCGTCGCCTCCCGCGGCGCCAGCAGGTCGTACAGCTTGTTCTTGTACACCTCCAGGTAGCTGCCCTCGACGCTGTACTCCCACCCGAGGGCGCGCAGGCGCTCGACCTCCCGGAAGATCATCTCCTTGGCCCGGGGTATGATGCCGTCGTCGCCGTCCTCCTCGTCTTCGTCCTGGTCCCCGTCCCTGGGGCTCTGGTTGCTCATTGTGTAGGTTTTCCCCGAGCCCGTCTGGCCGTAGCAGAAAATACACACCCTCTTGCCGTCCATAACGGATTGGACGAGCTGACTAATCTCATCAAACACATCCTTGTTGGTGCATTGGGGGTCGAAGATCCGCTCGAAGTTGAAGGGGGGCGTCCGGCCGGCCACCTTCCTGCCTTCTTCCTGCGGGTGGTCCTTCTCGGTGGGGATGACGACGCCGGCGAACTTGTCCTCGTCGTACTCGCTTTCGAGATACTCGAAGTCGACGGGCACCTCACTAGGATCCCGGCCGGGCGGTCGAATACGACACATGACCCGAACGTTCCCTTTGAGATCTTGGACCTGCTCAAACAGTTTGTGCCGTTTCTCTTCCTCCTTCACGAGCTTTTCTTTCAGCTGCAGCTTATATTTTTCGACGTCTTCGTGAGACGCCTCGATGGTCTTCTTAGCAGCTTTCTTCGCGTCTTCGGCGGCCCTTTCCGCGGCCTCGGCACGTCTCTCGAGTTCCTGTAGCTGTCGGCTCATGTCTCCAATCTGGTGATCCTTCCTGTTCTCGCTGGACCCGTAAGCCTCCTGAAGGCTCTTCGCGTTCTCTTCAAGCTGCTTGACCTTGGCGTTCAAGCGAAGTATGGTATGCTCGTGATCCTCGATCTGATCCTTGGCTTTTCTAAGCTCCTCGTCTGCGTTCTTGAGCTGCAGTTGACGCTCTTGCAGCTGAAGGTTGAGGCGCTGCACTTCTAAATCTTTTTCTTGTCGCAGACTGCTGACGCGTGATCGCTGCTCGGCGAGCTCCCGTTCTAACTGTTCCCGCTGTGCCTCGGCTTCCCGACCACACTTATCCTCAAACTGGTGTAGGAGAGCTTGATGCTTTTCCTTCTCTATAGATAACAACCGGCGTTCCTCATCGAGCTCTCTTGTGTGCTTGCGAACCAGTATTTCGCAGTCATCTTCGTGGTTTCGCCTCTGTTTTTCGAGGTCGTCTTTGAGGTACTGAACATCACGAGTCGCAGCTAGTAACCCCCGCTTGGCATCATCCAAATCATCCTGGAGTTCCGCCTTTCTTGCCTCAAGTTGTGTCACTGAAAACCATTAGCATTCTGCACCAAACCACCGTCCACCTCCACTCGACATGGCACTCAGCTTACCTCTTCTTTTCGCAATATCGAGTTCTTCTACGTGTCTATCTTTGTCCATAGCGGCCGTATCCATCAAAGCCTTCATCATTTGGAACTCGTTTTCGAATTTGCCCAGCCGCTCATCGATATCCGTGGCTACAAATCCGGTGACGTTAGAGTACTTGCTAAGGAAAGGGGCTTTGGTAGGTGAAGGAGACGCCCCCCGCGCTGGCGTGAGGCAAGTAATCACTGTACTTCTGAGCTTCTGCAAAGATACCTGCATCTCCCTGTGCGAAGGCGTCCTAGGGACCGCTTGGCCATTTTGAGTCCCTTCGCGTAGGGGCCGCTCTTGACTATGAGCCGCCCCCAACCGGCTGCGGACAGTGACGGTTGGGGGGATGTCAATGCCAAACTTTACAACAGTACTAGAGGCAGGTGTCGGTGTTTGTGGCTGGGGCGTCGCTTGAGTCCCCTGCTCCTGGAGCTCCGACCCATTAAGAGAAAGAAGACCAAACTGGTTGCAGATAGAGACTTCTCTTTCGGCAGGAAGTGGTGTGTAGGTCGACATATCCTGAACGGAGTTGCACTTCCGCACTTTTCTATGCGGTATGCCACTTCTCGTTTTCTTTGGTGAACAGTATAACGGTGGGGGCAGCATACCGTTCTGGCCATTCTGGCCATTCTGGCCATTCTGGCCATTCTGGCCGGTTTGAACTTTGTTATCTTCTCGTGTGCCCATCGAAGTCGCCGGCCGCGCAGCCCTCGTACTTGTGGTGGATCTTGCGCGGATATGTGACCGAGAAGTAGGACGATTCCCGGGCCCGACACTGGAAGCATAGCTGCTGTTCGATGCATTCGATGTATGTCGTGATGTTGGCAGTCCTGTGCCAGTGGTGGAGGATTTAGCCTGGAAGGTAAGTCTAGTTAGTATATTGGATATACTCCATGATCTTATGCTCGACAGCATCGTAAGCCATGCTCGAGTGAAATAGTGTGGGACGAGCATGTCCCCATAGTCTGGCTCCCTTGGTATGTGCCCATCTTCCCCATTCGGTAGCCAGACGAGATTCGGAGTGCAACAAACTACCGGGACCCATGTGATATGGCGACAGTCTGTAGCAGCATGTCTCAATGCGGGAGGATGATTCATATTTGAGATGATGTCCGGAGAACCGAAAGCCCACCGTGCCAAATACAATCCAGGTTGCTTATCCATAGCGGTTTTATGCCCCTCTCCCATGTTGGCTCAGCTTCAGCAGCCTGAGCTGTGGCGCTTTTGATGGCTATGGACGATGCGCATTTCTTAGAGGGCCCCTTCTCTCCTGCAGGATAGACTAGGTTCCTCTGGTGGAATATAGAAGCATCAGGGCATTACCGCGGCTTGCAAGAATTCCCAAAAGAATCCTGCAGTGAAACACACATACGAGCAAGACAAAGATGACCAAGAACGGCACTTACCACGTCTTTCAAAGAAAAGCCCTTAACTGTACTTCGATTAAAGCCGTAGCCTGCACCAGAATTGTTCGCCCGGCCAGAAAAGTCGCCTGCTTTCTCGGCCAACGTCTTGCGCTTAGGATCTGGTTGGGAGACCGACTGGGATAGCGGACGCTTCACGCCGTTCGCGGTTTGAGACATTGCAGACTGCTGAGCCCTTGCGTTGCTCTGCGAATCGGACATTTCGTGTAAGCCCGAGCTTGACACACTATGGGACATCGATGCGGCGAATTGAGGAAGTCGACTTGAGGCTAATGAAGAGGTAGCGGAGGGAGGTCGAAGGCCGGACGGCCGGGCAACCTGCGGCTGCTATAAGCAAGAGTTAGCCCCGAGTAACTAGATTTGAGTCATGTCGCAAAACGGCGAAGCTATGGATGAAGAAGAGGGCGATCGTACTGAGTTCTCCCCATCCATTCTGTGCAATATGCGATCCTTGCGACGAAGAACTGCGGATGCACGATGATGGTCTCGCAGAAGCTAGATAGCGAGGCGAAAGAAGGTGAGCTCTGGCGGCAAAAAGCACCGGATGCCGGTCGCGTCGTTCAGATGTGGATCGCAAAAGCGGGGAGAAGAGAAGAGACCACGTCGTGGTGGCTTTGGTTTCGAGGAGGATGGAAAACGGCGACGATGTTTTGTATTTGTCGGTTCGACGGGCAAAGTATGCTGGAGTGGATAGGAGGCCCCGTGAATAGACTACTGTGGTGTTTGTATGTTGAATGTTTTTAATGACTTAGTGGAAGCGATACGCGCTCCTGGACTAGACAATTTACAACGTTGGATACTGTTGGAAATAGACTGTCTGTAAGTGCTGTATGTCGCTTTACTTTATCATCTATCATCTCCCACCAAGGGATGAAGTGCGTATTTGTGTACGGTTATGTAGACCTGTATAATTGCCATAACGCCATTAAATCTGGCAGGTCTCCACGGTATGTGTGGATTTGCATCCAAAAGAGCACAAGCGTCGTCGTTCGGGGCAACGCCTGCAATGGGTGGAGCGTTTACTGCATATCGAGACTAGCAAGACTACAAGTAGTTAATGTTGTTTTGCAACTATCGATAAGTGGTTTCGCCTAGCCACGGGGCTGATGGCAACGGGTAGTTTGTTAGACTGAGGCTTTGCGGTTTTCACATGTTTACGAAATTCGAATTTTGCAAGTGAGAGGTAATAACAGCTTGAGGTAATTGGTCATTTACAAAGTAATTAAGCTCCAACCGATCATCGTAAGATCAAGTTTCGCTGTGATCGCACTATGTTATGTATAGTATATTCGAAACTCTGTCAAAGTAAATGCTCGTAGCTGCCTACTAGATCTAAGTCGGCTATCTTTTTCCAAGTACTCACCTACCTAAGTAGGCTTCATTCGATGTCAAGAGCCTGTCAACCTGTGTCATCCATATGAGTTGTTGTGGTAGGTACTTCGTAGTTTCCTAACCTGAAGCAACCTTGAAGGTTTAAGGAAACCACAATTGCATGCAGCAGTCAGAGCCCTGAACCCCCACTTTTTACTTACTGGACACTCAGTAGGTAGGTACATACCTGGACTACCCAGGTAGGTAACTAGTAGTTGATACCACCTGGCACATGTCAATTCTCATCCCACTATGCACCTCAATACTCGTCATATCTACGACCCTTACAATAATAAATGCTACCTCGCCCAAGCTTGATTCAAATCTTCGGTGCTATAGGAAGGAACAAGACGGAGACAACGACTCTCCAAACCCCCAGAAACGAAAATAATCCATTCCATCCTACCCAAGTACTTCGGCACTCAACATTGATTCCTCACTCCTTGGTCACCATAAAAGTTGGGTATTTCTTGTAGCTGGCTATTTCTTGATGTCTCGGTAGTCCGATCTGGTTGTACTTCGCCCACCCACCAATACTTTACTCATAGCCCTACTGGTTCCGGCCGCCGATAGAACTGGACTGTCGATATCCAGCATGGAGAAATATAGCCAGTTCCGGGATCGAGGTAAATACACATCCTATCTACCTAGTCTGATGGCGTAGATGAGACGAGATGGGACGGCACGAGATGGGATGGGATGGGATGGCACGGTCCTTGCTGCGTCTCGAGAGCTGAGCTAGCTAACGTCGGCCTTCTAAAAACGCTATAGGATCCGGCATTTCCCCGTTCATCCCGTCGTCGACGCCGACGTCGACGTTCCAAACCCTCCTCCGATCCTTCGTGTTCCTGTTCCGACTGCCGCTCTTCGTCAGCTACTGCGCCGTCTACTTCCTCTTCCTCTCGCCCCTGGGGCGGGTGCTGCGGCTGCCGCTCGCCTGCCGCAAGCTGCTGCTCTGGGGCATGCTCGGCATCCCGGGGGTGTGGTGGGTGGACCTGCAGCTCGACGGCGTCAAGCGGGGCTCGCTGTCGCAGCAGCCGCCGTCGCGGGTGCCGCACCCGGGGTCCGTCATCGCCGCGCAGTTCACCAGCCCCGTCGACGCCCTCTACCTGGCCGCCATCTTCGACCCGGTCTTCGCCGTCTCCTACCCGCGCACCCGCAAGGTCCGCCGCGTCTCGCTGTTCCAGGCCATCGCCCTCGCCCTGTCGCCCCCCGCGCTCGAGCCCTCCCCAGCCGACGCGAGGAAGCTCACCACGCTCCGCGCCCTGGTCGAGCAGAACCCCCACCGCGTCGTCGCCGTCTTCCCCGAGATGAGCACCACCAACGGCAAGGGCATCCTGCCCTTCTCCCCCTCCCTGCTCTCCGCCCCCGCCGAGGCCAAGATCTTCCCCGTCAGCATGCGCTACACGCCGCCCGACATCACCACCCCCGTGCCCGGCGCCTACGCGACCTTCCTCTGGAATCTGCTAAGTCGCCCCACGCACTGCATCAGGGTCCGGATTGCCGACGCCGTTCTAAATGCGCCTGCTGCTGCTGCTGCTGCTGCTTCGAGGAGTTCGGTCGACGGTGTTTTTGATGAGGCGGATGGTGATGGTGGCTACGCACAGCAGGAGGAGGACTTAACACCCGACGAGAAAAGAGTCCTCGATCGCGTTGGTGAGGATCTGGCTAGGCTGGCTAGGAATAAGAGAGTCGGGTTGACCCTCCGCGATAAGATCGCATTCATCGATGCTTGGAATAAGGGGCGAAAATGAGGGTGTAGTGATGGTGGCCTATTTTGCTACCCATGATTACTGGCTACCAGCCATAGTACTATTAATGGAGCTCGAAACTATCGCATGGTGATCAATGAGTAGCTGCGCCTCTGGGGAGGCAATGCCCTAAAAGCACCAAGCAAGCATCACAAAAGCGTTGTAAATCGTTATATTCCAATATGACCGGTTCTTGTAGAACCATTTGGCCCTTATACATTTTCGCCGAGTATCAACATAGAAAGACGCCTTTTCCAGCCAGCCGAACCTGATTCAAGAGCCAGTATATACACAACAAGCCCCTTCTTTATCCGAGACCACGTGTGCCCCTTTTTATGTGGGGGTATCTAAGTAGAGTCCGTGGTAACACAGCCATGGCTGGCATCTCCGACCAGCGCGGCATACTTGGTCAGAGTGCCCTTGTTATAACGCGGTGGCGGCACCTTCCATGTCTTCCGTCTCTCCGCCAACTCCGCATCGCTCACATCACAATCGATAACTCGCTTCTCTGCGTCGATTGTTACGGTATCGCCATCCCGCACCAGGGCGATGGGTCCACCTTCTCTGGCTTCGGGCACGATGTGCCCGATCAGGAAACCGTGGCTACCTCCAGAGAACCGTCCATCCGTCAGGAGGGCGACGTCGTTACCCAGACCAGCGCCCATGATGGCCGACGAGGGCTTCAGCATTTCAGGCATACCCGGGCCGCCCTTGGGCCCTTCGTACCGGATGATTACGACAGTCTTCTCGCCCTGCTTGATCTCTCCTCGTTCCAGGGCTTCAATAAAGTCATCTTCCTGGTCATAGCACTTTGCTTTACCCGTGAACACAAGCCCCTCCTTTCCGGTGATCTTACCCACCGAGCCTCCAGGCGCCAGCTTTCCGCGTAGAATCTGGATATGGCCGGTAGATTTCAGGGGGTTCGAGAAAGGTCGGATGATCGGCTGGTCTGAAGGGAAGGATGGCCATGAGTCGGTGTTTTGCTTCAGGGTCTTTCCAGTGACCGTGTACGTGGATCCGTCGATGACACCTTCGCCGATGAGGAACTTCAGAAGTGCGGGCGTGCCACCGATCTTGTGTATGTCCTCCATGACGTATTTCCCAGATGGCTTCAGGTCCGCAAGTAGAGGCGTGCGATCGGATACAGCTTGGAAGTCCTCAACGGTGAGATCAAGGCCTACCGAGTTGGCAATGGCGATCAGGTGGAGCACTGCATTCGTGCTGCCACCTAGAATGTTAACCACAATCATAGCGTTTTCGAAAGCCTTTCTCGTCATGACCTCTTTCGGCTTGATGTCTTCCTTTAGGGCGTTCTTGATAGCCTCGCCGATCTCCTCGCACTCGGCCTTCTTCCTAGGGTCCACAGCAGGGAAACTACTGCTACCCGGCATGGTCATGCCCATCGTCTCGATAGCGCAAGCCATAGTGTTGGCGGTATACATGCCACCGCATGCACCCTGTCCAGGGCAAGCATTTCGAATGATATCATAGCGTTGTTCCTCGGTGATCTGACCGGTGATATACTGACCGTAGGCCTGGAAAGCACTGACAATATCGATCGAGGCACCGGCCTTGCTGCAACCCGGCTTGATGGTACCACCATATACCATGATGCTAGGCCGGTTTACACGCCCCATAGCCATGAGCACACCGGGCATGTTCTTGTCGCACCCAGGCAGGGAGATGTTGGCATCATACCACTGTCCCTGCATGACGGTCTCGATACTGTCCGCAATGATCTCTCTGCTCTGGAGAGAATAGCGCATACCGGTAGTACCCATGGAGATTCCGTCCGAGACACCAATCGTGTTGAACCGGTAAGGGATCAAACCCGCGCGGGCTACAGACTCCTTCACAAGGGCGGATAGGTCCATTAGGTGCATGTTGCATGGGTTGCCCTCGTACCACACGGACGAAATGCCAACCTGGGGCTTCTTCAAATCGGCATCGTCCAGGCCGGTAGCGTAGAGCATAGCCTGTGATGCACCCTGGGATTTGGGTTGTGTGATGAACCGTGACACCTTGTTCAGGTCCTTGTCGCCCTTGGAGTCGGCATCGGCTTGGCGGGAGGACGTTGTGCTAAGAAGACGACTATACAGCCTTTAGTCAGAGCTGTCTCAGTGATAGGCCTAGTAGTATGCTAGAGAAGGAGCAGGGGAGGGAGAGAAAGGGGAAACGCCTACACATATTGCTTCGAAGCTGACGTAGAGCTGAAGGTCAGAGCTCGTCTCGCGACGGTAGCTGCTGGAGCCCTCGTCCGCAAGAGAGCTTGCAAGGCCATTGTCGCCAACTTTGCAGTATGAGACGATGCCGTAGGGGGGTATAAAAGGTAGGTGACAAAACCACGCCAAAGAGCCAAAGATTGTCAATTGGAAGTCAGTTGGAAGCTCCAGCAGGTGTCCAATTTATGACTTGGCAGGAGATGACTCAATGGCTTCTTCCCCTGGTTAGCTTGCAAGGCCTGAACGCTGTGCTGCTGGGAGCTGACTGGGAGCTGGCTGGGTTGGTACATTGTGCACGCTCGCATGCCGGTCCAGATTCCAGATTCTGTGTCAAAACAGCGAAAGGAAATTTTGGTGCGAGTTCGGCCTACGGTGACCCGCCTAAGCCTGCCCAGCCCGCCGTAACTGGGTCTTTGCCGGGGTTCCAAGCTCCGCTAAGCCATGCCTTGGGCCAGGATTGGTTAGTGTAGCGCTGGAAGCTATCGATACTGACAATTCGCGAGGCCATCATTGGTTGAGTGTCATGCACATACTATAACCAAGCTCTTAGTCTGCCAGGGACATATAGCGATTTCATAAAAATTGGCATGGACGTATTTCATATGATGTTGATTTGTGGAATCTCTGCTAGAAGATATAAGACCTTGCGACTTGGATATAAGGATCAATGCAAACGAACTGTCTGCTACCAACTGATATATACTGTACCTACCTACCCGACTCTTATCATATCGATGGTGGGGGCTTAACAATCTGCCAAACCCCCTTTTCAAGTACAACGAGAAAGGGGGTTCTTCAAGATACCAACAAACTCCAATTAGCTTCACGAACCAGCCTTTCCTTACGGCGGCCTCGATACTGTACAGTTAGTTGACACCTCCTGTCCTTGCTGTGGCAATATCTTGTTATGGAAGCTGGCTTGAGCGCTGTCAACATAGACCTCTGAAGTCCTCGGGGTCACAGTAGCTCTAGCATGCAGAACATACAGGCAGGACAGGTGGGGAGCAACCAGTAGATATATGCATGTGATAATCTATCTACCCAGCTACCTCAGGTACTGAGTTCCAAGTTCAACGTTGTTACTTCGTTCATGTAATCGGGCTGGCTAGTTGATGCAGGTGCCAGGGTGCATACACATGTATGAATGAGATCAGTGATTACATAAGAACCTGCTAGTTTGGCAATGACAGGCAACCAGTGAAGTCATGAGTAACACAAGGTAGATTCCAGAAGGTAGGTTGCGTTGTAGATGTTTCCTTCGTTGGGACATCAATGCAGGCAAACCGGAGGTAGCGTACCTACATTGGTAGCGTAGCAGCTCTGACGTCGTTGTCTCTATGCCATTATGACGTCATGT
Source organism: Diatrype stigma (assembly GCA_022225965.2). Lineage (NCBI taxonomy): Eukaryota > Fungi > Ascomycota > Sordariomycetes > Xylariales > Diatrypaceae > Diatrype > Diatrype stigma. Next base: position 91,708 of record JAKJXP020000124.1, on the reverse strand, counting down.
ATGGTAAGCTTCATCTTACCGAACAAACATGCCCATAGCTTTCATAGCCCAGATGTAAGTATGGTAGGTACCTGGTATATATATACGACATGTTGTAGTTGAAAATAAGGCCCATCCTCCGTTCAACAACTTCACCCTCTCTAAAATCCGTCAACATCACAAAATCGAGATAACTACTCTTCACTTTCATCTAACACAATATTACTGCCGTACCACAACTACTCTTCACCAACATGACTACTGGAAAAGCCCCAAGCGAAGGCCAAAAGGTCACTGCCGGCCGAAATGCCCCATACACAACCGAAGCTACTGGCCCAGTAGCCCCCGACTCGCTTGCCGCCGAGTCTCAGGCTTTCCTTCAATCGAACGAGTCAACTCCTCAGCACATGCCCCGTGAGAATTTCACGTCAGCTTCGAAGTCACACCAGAGTTCACAGCCAACCTCAACAGCGAAAGCAGGCACGCAGAATGCCGGCTACGCCCCAACCTATGTCACCAACCAGTACCATCATGTCACTTCCGGTCCTCATGGCAAGAACCTGAAGGAGGATGACAGCATCGCCACCGAAGACAAGCAAAAGAACACAAGCTTCTCTCAATTCGGTACCAAGGATGACCCAGGCGCGGCTGCCGAGAAGAAGTTCGCCTCGGCGAATGCCTCGACGGCTGGCTCGACAGGCAGCCGACAGAAAGGGTTGGATGGGGCGACACCTTACGACGCTTTGGGATCTGATGCAAGCGCTTGATTATGCAATATACCCACGAATCTGATCTTAGCAATGTGCCAACTTTGACGATGAGAACGGGGGCTGTTCGTTCTTGAAAATAGCTTCAAATGATTAGTCAGTTTGATGATACTCCATGCAATCATGGTCATAACTATACCTTCTTTCTCGTGATACTCCGATAATGACTTGGTTTCATTGAACTTGTGTGCTCCTGATATATATTGTAACGGCTCACGTGGTACCGTGGAGTCCGAATACCGAATCAACATGAATTTTTCCGATCAAAAGAAATTGTACCTGTAAAAGTCACGATGTCAATGTGAAAGCTTTTTGGACGGAAAAGAAGTGTAAAATTGTATCTGGGGGAGCGTAGCCCCCCCTTTCCCTCCCCCTTGCTACGGAAAGCTAAGAAAATAAATACCTGCCCCCACAGCTGATGATAGTCACGTAATACCCCCAAGCTACTTTTAGCCCCGAATTTATATATCACTTGCCTATAAGTCCACAGAGAAGTAAACACGATGTAATTATTCCAATTACATGTCGTTGATAGCGGACGCTTTTCAGTCCCTTGTATTCTCCAACTTCATTTTAGCCAGGTTGCCATAACCAACAACTACCGGTCAAGAGCCTGTGCCAGGCACTACATTCAAGTGTTAGCATTCAGTCATGTATTTGCCGAGGATTGTTGATACGCACCATGCCATGATATATACCCTTCTTTTGCAGGAGTGACAGATGTGTCCCGCTCTCCAGTACCTGCCCGTCACCTAGCACGAAGATGACATCGGCATTTTTGACAGTAGCTAATCGATGTGCGACTATGATCATGGTTCTACCTTTCCTCGTCCTTTCGAACGTCTCCTGGATCTGTTTCTCTGTCTCCGAGTCCAGATTGGAGGTTGCTTCATCCAGAAGAAGGAGCCGAGGGCGTCGAATGAGAGCTCTGGCTATGGAGATACGCTGCTTTTGACCTCCGGAAAGAAGAACACCCTTGGTTCCAACAACTGTGTCGTAGCCTTCCTGTAGGGACAACAAGAAGTCATGGATTCCTGCTTCTTTACAGGCTTCGAACATCCTATCCTCGGAACCTTCGGTGGGATCTACTCCGATCAGAATATTCTCACGAATTGTGCCATCGAAAAGGTTAGGCTCTTGAGCAACTAGGGATATAGTCTTGCGGTAGTCCTGTAGTTTCATGTCCTCAATGTCATGCCCATCGTAGGTGATGGTGCCCGAGTTGACTTTGTAAAACCTTGAGAAGACAAGTATGTTAACTCTATAACATGACAAGAGGGCAAGCAGGAGGAACAGACCTTTCGAGTAGTGAAATTATGCTGGTCTTCCCGCAGCCTTTTGACTGTTAGTATAACTTGTATGTCACTTGAAACTCCGATTTGACCTACCAGATGGGCCGACGATGGCAGCGAACTGGCCCTTCTCGACCTAGAGCTTGTCAATACTAGTCATCACCATGGATAATGACAACTCCGGACTTACTATAAAATTCAACCCGTTAAGTACTGGGGCGTCTCTTGCAGGGTATCTGAACCAAACATCTGAGAACTCAATCTTGACTCCACTGGAATTGTCGTCGAGACATTCCACTAGATCACTACCTCTATCGTCCGAGGAAGATCTAATTCTCATGGCTTGTATGCGATTGGCTGCAGCAGTTGCCTGGGCGATATCTAGGTATAATCAGACTTTGATCCTCCGATAGATAGATGCATGCGTGGAGACTTACTGGGGATAAAGCTGAGCCAATGGCCAGCCCCGATAGCACCCTGTCAAGAAATATTAACCCCGTACGTCTCATAATGCTATGTCACACTACGTACCTGGATGACTGCTATATATACAACCACTGAGGGACTGTTAGGTATATGTCAGTTATAAGATATCGTGCCAGGGATACTTACAATACTGGAAACTCCAATATTCGCCTTCAACTACCAAGCTCCCGCCATACCTAACGAAAAGGTCAGAGTCTACCCAGTGCTTGAACCTACAACTATTACTTACCAAAGAACAAAAGCCATACACAGTAATGGTAGACTGTCACTTGCAGCAAATATGAAAGACGTCCATCGTGCCTTCTTGAATGCATTGCTGACGTGGTCCCGGAGTAGAGTCTCGTATCTCTCACATATGCGTTGCTCCATGGTCAACGCCGTCACTGTTCTGTTAGCAGCAATGGATTCCGTAGCCCACTTCGCGCTGGTAGCAAAGACCTCGACATTCATTTTTTCGAATGCCTTCTCGATGCGCACTCGAAAGAAGCCTGCGGCCATGGCTAACGGCATCGCGGATGCTAGGGCAACGAGGGCAAGTTTCCAGCCAAAGCAAAAGGCGATGATGATACACCCAGTAACGCTGAACACCGACGTGGCTACGAATGCCATGTTCACACCGAGGAGCTGGTGTAGCTGGACGGGATCATTCGCCAACAAGCCTGCGAGTGCGCCGGTTGAACGGCCCTCGCCGTCGAACCAAGAGATAGCCTTCGAGATTATTCCTTGGAAATACTCGCGCTGGTAGGTAGATGCGACGTTCTATATGGGGTTAGTTCTATCTGTAAGTGGTTTACTTGCATTCGCCACTCACAAATGAAACCCTCGTTGCTGCAAATCCGAGGCAAAAGTAGCCGATGCCAGCTCCACAGGCTAGCACAACGAACATGAGACACCAAAAATTCGTAGTGATGGTTAGATACTCCGCTTGTAGCCCGAAGGAAGATATGATGGCAGCAAGTAGATATGCCTGAACTGGGGAGGTAGCTAATGTCGTCGGTTAGAAGAGTCAAGTGAGTAAGCTTTTGGATCGTTACTTTACCTCCTGTGATTAGAGACCCTGACAACATCATGGCGTACCAATACCAATGGGGTTTTTGATCGACAAGCAATGTCCCGAAGCTCCTAAATAATCCCCTAGGCTGATACTCATCCTCATCTGTTTCGACACCCTGGCTTCCTCGTGTTTCGGCCTGCTCCTTGTCAAGTGTCATGAGGTCAATAGTTCGCTTCCCCTCCTCAGACACCTCAGGAGAATCGTCGTGCTGGCCAGCTTGATCCATTTCTAGTTGCTGGGAGCTCACTAGCAGCCAGTAAGGCCCGCCGACGGTCGCCATCAGACTGGCATGGTTCCCCCACTGGACAACCTTCCCCTTGGCCAGGACGATGATGTTATCAGCTTTCTGTACTGTTGACAGTCGGTGGGCTATCATAATCGTGGTGCGGTCCTTAGACACCCTGTCTAATGCTGCCTGGACGACTGCCTCACCCCGGTTGTCGATCGAACTTGTGGCTTCATCGAGGATCAAGATCTTGGGGTTCCTGACGATGGCCCTAGCTATTGCCAGTCGCTGACGCTGGCCGCCACTGAGTCTAATACCGGCATCTCCTACATTTGTGTTGTAGCCCTGTTTCTATTTCAGCTAGGTCCTTGGTCAAGGGCTTGTTATGGAGTTGGGACTGACCTCTGGAAGCCGAGCAATGAATTCATCCGCGAAGCTCTCCCTGCACGCAGTCTCGACTAACTCCTTTTTCTTTTCCGATTCAGCATTTTCCCACTCCGTGCCGATGAGGCCATGTGACACATTCTCAAAGATTGTATCATCAAAAAGGAATGGCTCCTGCTCAACTAGCCCAATCTGCGACCTCCACCATTTGAGGTCTATATCTTGTAGCTTGTGCTCGCCAACTCGGATCAAGCCGTTTCGGAAGAACAAAACCTAGACACGAAGTTCAGCGTCATCAATACGATATTATCCACCAACCTGAACGACTTACCAACTTGTTCTGATCCATGTCCCCATTCAACTCATACCATCGTTCTAGGAGTGCGACGATGGTGCTTTTTCCAGATCCGGAGGGGCCCACTATCGCGGTGGTCTTCCCAGCTGGGATGATAAGCTTCAGTTCATCGAGGACTTTGAGTTCCGGTCTTGTCGGATAAGTAAAATTGATGTTCCATAGGACAATGTCATTTGAAGCTGAAACTTCAGGGTCTTTGAGGCCCGCCACTTTGGGTTTTGGAGCATCTATGCCATTGAATAAGATCTGGGCTGAACTGGATGCCTCTGAGGCAGCCGACAGTGGACTAGCGATGCTGGACACGTTTGTACCGATCATCATCAGGCACATCAAAACACTTCGAGTGGTTAGTCTCAATGATCGATCTATTGCTGGAGGTTATACTTACACGAGCAGAGTTCCCACGCTATCTATCTCATTGTTGACGAACATTCTCACCCCGAACCAGAATGCTAGAGCAAAGGTCCTACTATAATATTAGCATATGGCGATAAGTAAGGGGTCTCTGAACGGCTATGCCTACGCCAATGCGCTGAATTGAACTATACTATGATTAGTTACCGACATTACATATAAGTCAGGATAGTATCCGAAGAAAAACGCACTTGTAGCCTGCTGAAACCCAACGACCCTTGACAAGCGAAGGCCCCTTTGCCGCGAGTCGTCAACCCATTTGTTGTACTTTACCACCATTTTGGACTGTGCCCCGCATGCCGCAACCATTCGCATAGAGCTCAGAGCTTCAGTTGCTACCGATGAAGCTTGAATATTCGCATTCTCGACCTTTTTCATTGATTTCTTTACAATTGGAGTGGTGATCACATAACAGACCGCAACTACAAACAAGCCGCTGCAGGTCACGAGCGTCATTTTCCAGCTGTGTATGAAGGCTATGATAAGAGCGGAAACAACGAGAGATACGCCTTGGATCAGAAGTGCGAGCTTCTCCGATATGCCGATCTGGAGTTTGTTTGTTGTGGCCGTGATAATGGCGGCAGTCTGTCCCGGGGGCTGGAGATCCAATAGAGAGACCGGTAACTGCAGGAGAGATCTGATGTATGCTAGCCTCAGGTTCGAAGATATACGAAGACTAATCATTCGAAAGCCAAGCTGATCATCTTGTAAGCTGAATGAACAACGTTGGATTGTGAGGTTCTTACAATAGCAATATAGCCCAACACCAGCCTCCCCACGAATATGTAAAGGAGTTGGATACTATTAGAAGGCGTTAGTATTACACACTTCTAAATCGTGTTTCTATAAATCTTACACGCTCTGGTCAACCAGGCCCGAAAGAATAGCCTGGATATTGTCGACTGTCCATGAAGCATCGGGATGCGTAAGATTGCCAACCAGTTTACCTACATGGCTATGTTCAGCACTCGGTTATTGTACTTGTGATTGAAATTGCTATACCTATCACAATGGTCATGGCAGGGAAGGCAACACCCGCCCCGATGGCCGCTACAACTGACACACATAGCAAGAGTCTTTCAGCATAGGTCGAAAATTCGAAAATTCTCTGAACACATAAGTCAGCACAGTTCCTTGCCCAGAGGAAGGGGTCCTTTACTCACAAGGAAGATCTGAAAACTCCCCTTTTCCTTTGTTTTCGCAGGTGGTTTGGCAGCTGCACCTTTCGGTGGGCTGGAAGGGGCGGCCTTAGGCTGAGCTGGAGCTGACGATTCCATATCATTAGGGGTAGACTGTATCGGCGATAGAATGCCGGTTGGCTTCGAATCAGGTGACTTGTGCGAAGAAGAAAGAGGCAATTCCAAGGAAATGGGATGATGTTGTCTACGTTGGGTGTGAGGTTCCTCCTGTACAGACACCGAACGTTCCGGATGACCCTCCTGGGCCTTGGAAACTGTTTCGATGGCTTGTTCTGAGCCGTTCAGGAGCTCTGTCGCTGAAGTGTATCCAGGTAAAGATGTGACCGAAGCTTCGGCCGACAGTGAAGTCCGTCCGGTGGGGGTTCCGGTGATAGACTCATTTTCTTTCGAAGTATCGTCATTCCCAGTCGTATCTGTTGGGAAAGATGGACCGATGATATCTTTACCCCTGTTACTGCGCTGTGCCCCTTCCTCTGTCTCCTTGCCGCCCATGATAGTGACTGGCTGTGCAGCTTGCACCACGGCTGGAAAATACTGGATTTGGCAAGAGCTTCGAGTTGAGATAGAAGACGTGCTTGCACGACATAGCTCGAAGGCCCCTGGAGACAGGATCTAGGCGCTTCATAGACAGGAAAAGCCTGATGGCTGGGCATGATAGCCACGTCGTCCGATATCCGCCATGAGCCACCCGGATAAAACGACAAGGGGCATTCGGAAATAGCCTCCGCCAAGTACCGTTTGGGTAACATGGCGGCCCTGCATATGCATGTAGCCGGCAGATGTGTCCCACATAAAACCACATCATTGATTTTGATAACGGCGTCACATGCGATGGACGGTCCCGAGCAAGATCCGAACAAGATACAAGATAGCAGCGTAGTAACTACGTCGGCACCGCCCTTGTTGAAAAAGACTAGAATACGGATCCTTCGATATATATAACATCTTGGACGCTACGGCAACAACGCGGGGAGCGCATTGAATTTAGATAAGGCTACTGGACGCGCGTTCTGACTGGAGGAAAAGACTCTCATTGGCCTTAATACCGTTTCTAATATACACAATAGTATGTTCCATGCCTGATTCCCATGCTTGGTCTCCATGTATCTATCTACATCACTGAGTTCATGCTTCTGAAACGTCTGCTATCATGGTGCGGATTACGTCGCCCAATTCTTTGATCACACCCTTCTCTCTTGGCAGGGTATGTCCCTTCCCATGATCAAAGAGGTAAGCCGTATCTGGTTCACAAGTGTTGTAGAGTGCCAACGACCCTCCTACGTAAGGGTCGAGCGAACCAACTTCTATCATTAGTAAACTGGCCAACTCAACAAGACAGGCCTGTTAGACTCACTGATATGGCAAGTGTGGATATTGATCATGAGATCAGACTCGTCCGAAAGGACCATAGCATATGTCGTGGGATCCAAGGGTGGCCAGCCAGCAAAGAAGATGGCGCATTTGAACATAGGCTCCCTGCCGAGTTTTTCTGCCCTCATCTGCTCTGCAAGCAATAGAGTCCCGGCAACCGTAGCTCCCTCGGAATAGCCAATGATTCCCTCGAAAGGCCCCTCTTTCTCCATGATATCGAAAAGGTATTGGATCGATCGATCTGTACTCAGTACGCTACTTGCAACGCCCTCCTTCATGAGCTCGCGCATCGTGTCTTCTGGGGTGTCGCATTGCGGAAAGTCCCGGATCTAAGGGGCCAAGATTAGCGATTTGCACTTTCGACCGTATATCGGAATCTAGATGCAAGCCACGAGGAAGATAGGCGTGCAATTTCAAACATGGCAACATTTCGCGCGTTTTTGAGATAGGCCGAAGATAAGGGGGCTTGATGGCTACTTACACGGGAAAGAACGTCAGTATCTTGGGTGTTCTTTTCGTCTGGCTCGATGAATCGATAATATGGTGGCTTGCCAAAGAAATCCTCGAAACCTTCAGGCGGCACGGCCTCGCACCTGCCGTTGATGAAATGAAATGACGCTGAATCGTCGGATTGGAGCTCGTTGACGAGGGGTGCTTAGGAAGCGTCAACGCAAAGACAGCAATGCTGGGAGAAGATTTATTAGAAGGGAGGAATACCTAATTGGACATGGAATTTCTAGCCCAACGTTAGAATGCGCCTATATCGATTCTTGGATAACGCTACTCACTTCAGCACTCCCGTAGGCACCGGGCAGACACAGAAACTTCATCTTTGGCGCCATAGATTCTTGATCCGCAACGATAGATACAGATTGATGCTAAGTTGAGAAGTTAGTCTAAGAGAGAGGGCAACTGAAGATTACTGAATCGGAGACATGTGATATTAAGATGGATATCATCTTGGATTACACGATAGATAAGACCTTTGGAGGTCTAGAGCTTCACAGGGTCCCAGTTTCATACAAACAGGCGATGTAACTATACAAACGCTCTATATCCCGAGCGGCTGGTTTCTCAAAATATCACGAGCTGACACATCTCCTTTGGAACGGAGCATCTCCAGCCAGGGGACTTCACCCAAAATTATTCACATATGCACTCATATCGTAAAGACTGTGGCACTCGAAGAGGGTATGGTAGGAAGAAGCATGGGTGACCTATAATTAGTGGGATTATGAACTAGTGTTACCATCCGGATAAACGACTGCCACCACTTAGGGAAACTATCCTTATCTGAATATGTTCAAGATCAACATTTTGCACCATCTTTGTACCGGCGATTGAGTCCGGTTGTAGAACCCACATGCCGGCCGTTGCACATAGCCACCAATATATGCCGGTACCAGTGAGAACCCCCACCATGATGGCCTCAAAATGCCGCCCGCCAAGCCCGCGGGGTCCTGGTCTGCCCGTTTATGCATAATGGCTGTAACCTTCAAGCTTCCCGTGGCGTCAGGGGAAGAGCAGCCCTTTGCCTTGCCATATGGCCTAAGACCAACCACGCTACTCAATAGGTACGTTACCACGCGTCACGCCCGTTTCGGGCTCCAGATCCTGGGTATACGTCAATCGACAAGTCTTTTTACCTATCTCGTATTATTGACTACACGCCTATGCGAGCTTATTCCCCAGGAAACCATGAACGATCGCAGCATGCAACGTTCTTCCTTACCATGCCCGGATGACGAATCAGGAGTGGCTGATCTGCTGTCGATCCATTCAGGCAAAACAGCCGCAATGCAAAATGTTGAATTACCACCAAGATAGGCTGAACTTCCTAATACTCTCGATCCAGCCCATCCGGGCCCATGTATCACAGATAAGCATAACGGCGTCCTGCAGAGCGCCCTCCCCTTTGCTGTGCCCTTTTGCTGCGAGCAGGCCATGGTATGTATCTATCAGAGCACATACGTAAGTTCGTGATCGTACGCGTTACGCCACCGAATATACGACATAATCTAACCATGTCAAGTCAAATATTTGTCATCCGACTGCAACCTGAAAGTAAAAACAAAGCTTGCTGGATTCGATTCCCGGGTGTACGACGGAAGAGAAACTTGAGTTCTGACAGGGATAGTGACGACGCCCTATCTTAGGCTATCGAAACCGGCCCATCACAGGAAATAAGACGTGTTAAGGGGTAATGAATGTAATATGTGGTGATATATGGTGAGCAATGATACCTATAGTTCCGTCAACTACTAGTGTACTTTCCAATGACGCTTTGAGGACGCCGGGCCAAGTACTTTCCACCTATCTAACATTTACTCCGTTCTCAGCACGGAAAGATCTTCCCATGTCCCGAGAACCGGTCTGCATAGAGTAGGGTGTATCTTGATGCTCACTTGTATGTTATATAGGGGCGTTTATGACCCCGTTGTAGAGCCAGGTGTTCTCATTTTACGGCAAGCTTGTTGAGTATGCTCCCTTGGAACACAATATATTCGCATACTCAACGAAAGTGTGGCACCATCATCGTTCTACAACTTCACCCACAACAATGGCACCCGCTGCTGTCATCAGTAACACACCGGAGAAGGCAGTCGCCCCTTTGACAGGGGACCTCACGCCTCACATCTATGAGTTGAAAGATGACATAGGCATCAAAGCTCCAAATGGCATCGCAGCCCGGAATGGTTTACACCAGAATGGGAACCACACACCTCTAAATGGACACCAGAAACCATTGGCGCACGGAAATGGGATCAACAAGCCTAATAGCATCTCCTCTGGCATCAATGGGCGTGCCAATGGGCACACGGAGAGCCTAGCCCCAACAGCCGGCCAGAAGCCTATGCCAATCGGTATAGTGGGAATGGCATGCAGGCTCCCGGGAAACGTCGCCAGCCCGGCGGAGTTCTGGGAGCTCTGTGCACGGGCTCGCAGCGGGTATTCACAGATACCCAAGGAGCGTTTTGACACCGCAAGCTTCCAGCACCCAAACCCTGGCAAGGCAGGGTGTCACAATCCTGTGGGCGGCCACTTCCTTAACACCAACCTTGCCGCGTTTGACGCCCCTTTCTTCAGCTTGACGGAGAAAGAGGCTATATCAATGGATCCCCAGCAGCGCTTGCTTCTTGAGTGCACCTTTGAAGCCCTCGAGTCGGCTGGTATCCCAAAGCAGGACATCGTCGGAAAGAATGTTGGTGTCTTCATAGGGGGTTCCTTTCCCGAGTACGAGTCGCACTTGTTCAGAGACACCGATACGATTCCGATGCACCAAGCCACTGGTAAGTACGCCCTGTCCCTGACGATATGGTATAACGCTGACTAGACAAGGCAATGCCTACGCCATGCAGTCGAATAGACTTTCTCACTTCTTTGATCTCAAGGGCCCTAGTTTCACCACCGACACTGCTTGCTCTTCAAGTTTGGTTGCTCTTCATGTAGCGTGTCAGAGCCTGCGAACTGGTGAATCAGACATGGCCATCGTCGGTGGATGCCATCTGAACATGCTACCGGAGTTCTGGATATCCTTCTCGAAGTCGAGGTGAGTTGATGTATGAATATTCCATGACGCTTCTGAGCTAAACCATTTGGATCAGACTTTTCTCGGATACCGGTCGGTCTTTTTCTTTCGATAATAGAGGAACAGGTTACGGTCGTGGTGAAGTATGATTACCCCTTTTCCTCCCTAATAGCACTATCCACGCCTCTCGTTACAACAGTGAGACTCCAGTCGGAAACAACCCCTCGTGTATGGAGAGGCCTCATCAGCTAACTCGAACTAGGGTTGCGGAGTGATTGTAATCAAGCCGCTCGAGAAGGCCCAGAAAGACAATGATTCAATCCGAGCTATCATAGCAGGAAGTGGAATCAACCAGGATGGGAAAACACCAGGCATCACGATGCCCGATGGGGATGCGCAAGGTCAGCTTCGTGAACTTCCCCAAGCAATAGCATGAGTAATCAGCTAACGATAAAACACAGAAACACTAATTCGGCAAGTATACCGTAACTCCGGTATAAGCCCTCGTGATGTCGGCTTTGTGGAAGCACATGGTACGGGCACGAGAGTCGGCGATCCTATTGAGGCCACGGCTATACATAACATGTTCGGTGAAGGTCGATCTCCAAGGGATCCTCTGTATATCGGATCTGTGAAGTCAAATATTGGCCACTTGGAGGGTGCGTCGGGGCTTGTTTCGGTCATTAAGGCGGCAATGATGCTGGAGCGTGGCTTTATTTTGCCCAACTATGACTTTAAGTATCCTAATGAGAAAATCCCGTTCAAGGAATGGAACCTGAAGGTCAGTGGGAAAGCTCATTGTTAGATAAGACGGATGCTGACTGAAAACAAGGTGCCGACCAGCCAACGTCCGTGGCCAAGAAATAAGAAATACGTGAGCGTCAACAACTTCGGCTTTGGCGGGACCAACGCACACGTTGTGCTTGAGCGGGTACCTTTCACACAGAGAGGCCCAAAGAACGATGCAGATCTCAAGCAAGATAATCCCGGAAAGAAGCTGTTCGTTCTTTCAGCCAATGACAAGAACTCATTGGAGAGGGTACTGAAGAACCTGGTGATCTATCTGGAGCAACGACCCGAGATGTTCCAGAAGGACTTGATGGCAGACGTTGCCTACACTCTCGGTCAGCGGCGGTCTCTATTACAGTGGAGGGTAGCCATCCCCGCCATGAGATCGTTTGATTTGATCGAAGCCATCAACGGACAGAACATCTCACCGGGGAAGCCATTAGACCAACCCAGAATTGGCTTCATTTTCACCGGCCAGGGAGCCCAGTGGTATGGTATGGGCCGAGAACTCTATCAGCAATACCCTGTCTTCACAGATGCCATCGATCGAGCAGATGCTTGCCTTAGCTCGCTTGGGTCGGGATGGTCCTTGGTTGAGGAGCTGAGTAAAGACGAGAAGGCCTCGGCTGTTGGTGCAGCACATCTTAGCCAGCCATCCTGCACCGCGATTCAGTTGGCTCTCGTTGATCTGCTGCGATCGTGGGGCGTTCGTCCAACAGCCGTGGCGGGGCACTCGAGCGGCGAGATTGGAGCAGCGTATGCCGCAGGGATCCTGACATTTGAAGCCTGCATGTCGATTGCCTATCATAGAGGACGGCTTATTCCTGTTCTCAAGGAACGATACTCGGACCTCCGGGGAGCCATGATGGCAGTCGGAGGAGGAAAGGAGGACGTCGAGCCGCTGATTAACCAAGTGAACGAGGGCCAGGGCCAGGTTAAAATAGCCTGCTATAACAGCCCTAGCAGTTTCACCATTTCAGGAGATGAGGCAGGCATTGACCAGCTCAAGAATCTCGCCGAGGAAAAGCAGCTATTCAACAGGAAGCTCTTTGTCGACACGGCATACCACTCACACCACATGAACTTGATTGCCAAGGATTACCAAGAGTCAATCAAGTCCCTCGATCCGCCTACGTCCACGGAAGTAGCTTTCCACTCCTCACTCCTAGGTCGACTCCTAGACGGAAGAGAACTGGAGCCCACATATTGGGTGCAGAACCTCACCTGCCCTGTCCGCTTCGACGAAGCCGTTCAAAGTATGTTGGAGCCTTGTGAGGGCCACAAGACCGGCGTGAATATGCTCCTTGAGCTCGGCCCTCACGCTGCACTGCAAGGGCCGCTCAAGCAGATCCTCAAGACTGTTGGTGGAGATGCGGCCAAGATCCCCTGTTTCTCTGCCCTTCTGCGGAAGAAGGATGCGGTAACTACTGCATTGGATGCTGCCGCCGCCCTGTTCAACAAGGGAGTAAACCTCAACCTTGAGGCCATCAACTTCCAGACACCTGCAAAGTCCCCGACACTGTTGACCGACTTGCCGCGGTATCCATGGAACTACTCCGGGTCGTATTGGCATGAGTCTCGCATGACGCTGAAGCATAAGACTAGATCGGCACCGCGGAGCGACATACTAGGCACGGTCGCAAACTATTCGAATGACTTGGAACCTACCTGGAGGAACATCGTGCGTCTAGACGATCTTCCCTGGTTAGAACACCATAAGGTCCAGTCTCTGACTATCTTCCCGATGTCTGGCTTTCTTTCCATGGCCCTTGAAGCTGCGAAACAGAGGGCAGAAGAAGCGGGCACACAATTCGACAAGTACGAGCTCCGGGAGGTTTCTGTGCTCTCACCGCTCGTCATCTCGGACGAGGATGTCGAGATGACGACAACTCTCCGGGCTCATCAGGAAGGCACCTTGGTTTCTTCAGACAACTGGGATGAGTTCCGCATCTGCTCGTGGACTAAGACTCAAGGGTGGAAAGAGCACTGTAAAGGACTGATTGCTGTCCAAAGTGACGACTCGAATGGCGTGGATGATGTGAGACGCAAGCAGATATCGAGCACGCTTCTGCAGTCGACAATTGCTTCCATCACCCAAGAAGCTACTTCCCACGTCCCCGTGGACAAACTCTACGATGACGTATCGGAACTTGGCGTCTCCTATGGCCCGACATTCCAGGGCATTGAGGAATGCCACGCCTCCAGCACGTGCTCTCATGCTCGCCTCGTAGTCCAGGACGTGGCAAAGGAGATGCCCAACCATTACACAACTGAGACGATCATCCAGCCTTCATTCTTGGAGTCGTTGATCTCGTTGTATTGGCCCATCGCCGGTGCCGGGAGAGAGAAAGTGAAAACCATCTACCTGCCCTCGTCATTATCGCGACTCTCTATCTCGAAGAGGGTTGTCTCGGAATGCCGGGAGCCTGGCCAGACGCTCGAAGCCTACAGCCAAGGAATCATCTCAGCCAATCCGAGCCCGGCGAAGATAGATATTTTCGGCACTACTGGAGACGTCAACTCAGAGCCCCTGATTCAGCTGGAGGGCTTGGTTATCGCACCAATCCTTGATCATGACGTCCAGGCGGAGGAGCTGCACCGTCAACTATGCTACAAGCTTGAGTGGGAGCCAATTCTGGATCCGATTAGCGATGGGTTTGAGGTCGTGAATAGTGTGTCACCCTACAGTGAACATCCTCTGCCTGATGTGGACATCGAAGTGGTGCATGGAGACAGCGCATCACAGACGAAGCTTGCGCAGGACGTAGCTGAGCTCCTCGAGCGCTTCACCGGCAAGAGGCCGAACACTAGTACATTGCTCAACCACAACGCTGAGAACAAACTTTGCGTCTTCCTGTCGGAGCTGGAGAAACCTCTTCTTGCAAACGTCAAGTCAGAAGAGTTCTATGCGCTGCAGAAGCTGCTCACATCTGTGCGGGGTGTCCTCTGGACCGTCCAGGGCGCCTATGACAACTCCACCAACCCCCATGCCAACATGGTCTCGGGTCTGAGCAGAACCATCCGTTCTGAGACGCTGTTGCCATTTGCGACTCTGGATCTCGATGGTCGCTCTAAGCTGGCCGAGTCGCAGATCCCGGAAGCTGTCATGAAAGTGTTCGAGGCAGTCTTCGTCCGGGGCAACCCGCCTAACTGTGAAATGGAATTCATGGAACGGGAAGGGCGTTTCTTCACGCCGCGGGTAATCAACGACCCTGACATGAACGAGACTGTCCACAGGGAGACGAAGCCATCTGCACTCCAGGCTGTACCATTCGGCGAAGATGATCGCCCGCTGAAGCTGGCTCTCACCAACGTTGGCGCATTGGAAACCCTGCACTTCACTGACGATGACATTGCTGAAACCCCCATCGATGCCGATGATATCGAGATCAAAGTCCAGGCCGTTGGTGTCAACCACAGAGACATCACAGCAGCACACGGCAAGCTCCGGGATGTAGAGTTCGGCGTCGAAGCTAGTGGTATCGTTACTAGTGTGGGTAGCAATGTCACGAACATCAATGTCGGTGATCACGTTGCTGCTATTACACATGGCGCATTCACGACATTAGTTCGTGCTAAGGCTGCGTTCGCGTTCAAGCTGCCGACGGACATGGCGTTCGAAGCAGCTGCGACACTACCCCTGGCATACAGCACTGCCTACTATTCGCTCGTCGAGCTTGGACGGCTACACGAGGAGGAAAGCGTCCTGATCCACGCGGGCGCCGGTGCTGTGGGACAAGCAGCGATTTCCCTGGCTCAGATGATTGGTGCCGAACTATTCGTCACTGTGGGCAGCGCGGAAAAGAAGAAGTTCCTCATGGCGGAGTACGGCCTACCTGAAGACCACATCTTCTACAGCCGAGACACGTCATTTGCTGGTGCGGTCCGCCAGGCAACCGGCGGCCGGGGTGTCGATGTCGTGTTGAACTGCCTTGCTGGGGAGGCACTCCGGGAGAGTTGGCACTGTCTCAACACATTCGGTCGCTTGATCGACATAGGGACTCGCGACACCTCGGCAAGCACCAGGTTGGAGATGGTCCAGTTCGACAACAATGCCAGCTTCATGTCGGTGGATATGATGGCTCTGGCGGCCCAGCGGCCGAGACTGATGAAGAACCTCCTCTCCAACGTGTCGAAGCTCATCAAGTATGGGAAGGTCAGGCCGATATCCCCGATCACGGTGTTCCCCATTTCGGAAGTCGAGTCAGCATTCAAGACGATTCACGGTGCCAAAGCGCACGGCAAACTAGTCGTTGTACCCCACGCTGAAGACATCGTTAGAGCCACCCCGCCAAAGAAGCCGCGCCAGCTCCTCAAGGGGAACGCTACTTATATCCTGATTGGTGGCACTGGTGGGTTAGGCCGGAGTATGACTCGGTGGATGATCGAGCGAGGAGCAAGACACGTCGTACTAGTTTCTAGGAGCGCTTCGGCTTCTGGGAAGGTGAAGGAGCTGATAGATGAGGCCTCTGGTGTCGGCGCTACAGTCGTGGTTCGGCGTTGTGACGTCGCTGACCCTGCCGACGTCGAGAACCTGATCACTCACGGCCTGGAAGGTTTGCCACCAATAAAGGGTGTCGTCCATGGTGCGATGGTACTTCACGTAAGTTCTGACCCATTCCCCCTTTCTTGACAAGTATAAGATCTAACCGTTCATAGGATGTGCTGTTCGAGAAAATGGCTTACAGCGACTTCACCACCGTCGTCGAGTCCAAGGTACAAGGTGGCTGGAACTTCCACAATGCGTTGTGCAACACGAAGCTCGACTTCTTCGTTGCAATATCCTCGGTATCCGGCATGGTCGGAAACCGAGGCCAAGCCGCCTACGCAGCGGCCAACACCTTCTTGAACGCCCTCGTCAGGCACCGGCTGTCACTAGGCCTGCCCGCATCCACGATGGACCTTACCGCTGTCTCCGACTCTGGCTACCTGGCAGAGGATCTGGAGAAGGCAGCCGAGGTGGCGAAGAACCTGGGTGGCGACTCGATCTGCGAGGCCGAGGTGCTGGCCCTGCTCGGCGCCGCCATCAGCGGCCGCATGGCGACGACCTGCAACAGCCACACCATCACCGGCATGCGCATCACCCCGGACCTGTCGCAGTTCTGGGCGCAGGACGGCAAGTGCAAGTTCCTGCGCGAGGAGGCCGAGGCGCTCGCGGCCGCCGAAGCGTTCTCCGGTGCGGTCAAGACCGTGTCCTACAACGCGGCGCTCAAGGCAGCCGCAACGCTGGAGGAGGCCGAGCAGGTCGTCTGCGATGGCCTCGTGCACAAGCTGGCCGCCGTGATGATGATGGACCTGGAAGACCTCGACGTCACGCGCCCCTTGTCCAACTACCCCCTCGACTCGCTCGTCGCGATCGAGATCCGGAACTTCATCACGCGCGAGTTCGAGGCTACGCTGCAGGTGCTTGAGCTCTTGTCCAGTGGCTCCATCCAAACCCTCGCCAAGGCCGTCTGTGTGAAGAGTAAGCTGGTCAAGTTCTAAGCAGTGGGATAGACGCGACTGTGGGAAGGAGGGGGGCGGAGATACCCGCGCATTGTATATCTATATGGGATTTCATTGGTGTTTATCTTTCTCATGTGTATTCTTTTACCTAGTACGTTAATAGTCAGGGGGTCCAGGTTCAGCCCGCCAGGCTAGTATGTTTATATTCTTCTTTAAGATTTAGACTGTCATGTATTCTCATATGTCTGCAGATGATGTCTCTGACTGAAGACTTAGGTGCTCCTGTTATACTTTTCTTAGTGCGAGTGTAGATCTCGGATCCCAGTTGGGATCCAACTCGCCTAATAATTCCGCAGGAATGACGTCCTTTACACTGACCAATTTGAAGCTTGCTTCATCACTGGTGCCGCCTGTAGGAAGTTGGTTTGCGTCGTCATCTATATATGATCATGTGTCAGTATGTGAATGCATAGGTGTATCAGGGTGTAGGTTGGCAGTGAACTGCCTCCCCATCGCCCTAGAAAGAGGTGGTCTGTTTCTGGAGTTTGACTTACGGACAACAATCAAACCGTTGGGCAAACTCCCCCCTAGGTTGGTACCTATTGCTGTGAGTCCATCTGTATTCGTTACTCCGTCGACGCCTTTCTCCACGTTTTCGAGGATCGTGAAAGTCTCAACGAACTCATGCGGTGCAGCCCGGCGGTAGACATTATACGCGCTCACACCCTGCTGACTGACCACGATGAAACCCTTGTCTGCGGAGGCACCCTCAATCAGGGTGACTCCCTCCACATCGGCATACATGGTGTCATTGACGCTAGCAATGAGATACCCTGAGGAAACATCGTCGTCGGGCTCGGCGCCGTATCGCCACAACCCAAAAGGTTCTTCGCCTATAATTACCCAGCCATTTGCCTCGTCAGACACGCAGCCTTCCACTTGCCCACCGGAGCCCCCGGTGAAGTTCCGGACCAAGGTGGTTTGCAGAGCATTGTCGGCCCACGTCAGTTCGAACTGCAGATACTCGGCTGTCTTGGCATTGACGAAGAGGTATTGCTTTCCGCTAGCTCGAGACCGGTAGACACAACTCCCGTAGACATCGTAGTCTTCCTTAGTAGGCTGCACATTTCCAGTGATGGCCTGGAGTGTGCCATTGGAAGACATCTCGAAGAGACTGATAATGTATAGGTAAGCTGTCTGTTCTGGAAAGCTTCGGTTCTTGTGACTTACCATAGAGTGTTGTCACCCCGGCATCCTGCATAAATTAGGTCGATGCTCCTATTCCCCGCCTGGAAGCCATATATGACATCAACATTGTTAGGTTCTGCAGCTGGCATTGTCTGGATCTTAGATCCGCTAAGATCGAACACTGCAAACCCAGCGCCTGATTTCGACTTTGTTGTCGTGATGATTCTCGAGTCGTTCTTCTCAATAGGGCTTACCCAGATCGCTGGGTCATCACCGTCTCCTCCATTGGCATCCGTCTCGGCGATGGGCTCCACAACTTTGAACGCGCAGTAAAGCCCACCCCAGCCATCGTCACATTCGCACTGATTAGCGCCGACACACTGGCCATGCGCCGAACAATCATTACGACATGTAAACTGATCGCAGGTACTACCGTTGAAACCCGCGAAGCACTGCAGTATTCAATGTTAGCTGTATATTTTTTGTGTGAAGTTAGGGTTTAGAATGGCTGTAACAAGTACATGCTTTATGAACGGTCCTCAGGGCAGTCGACCACATACAAAGCAGATAGTGATTTGAGAAAGGATAGCCATAGAAATAAACTTACTGAGCAACTCTGTGTGGAATTACTGGCTCCGCAAAAGCCGCTGTTGCTGCAACCGGAACAAACTGTTACGCCTGGTTCGGAGGGCTTCTTCCGTGGATCGAATGCTGTGTTCACTTCTAAAGCAAGGGCGGTGAACGCGTTATCGAGGGAACTGACTCCGAATCCCTCACCAGCCGCACTCTCGACAGCATAAGTCAAGAGTCCAGCCGGATACGCAGATGTTGCCTGTTGGTAGAAACTCAGACCCTTGACCTCGATGTCCTCGTCCCCGGTGAGTTTCCACGACCCCTGGAGGTTGAAGGAGGTATCGTAAAGGGCGACAACGTCCGTTTGCGCAACGACAAGGTAGTCTGAAGTGTTTCCGAAGTATACCGCTAGCCCAGTGACGCCGTCACCAGCTTCCCCGAGGGTGCTGATGCTAGGGACAGTAGTCGACTCAGCAGCCTTGAAGGTATATACGGCAGGATCGCCCTTTTCGCTAAAGAAAACCATCTCGGCTGAAAGGGAAACAGCGCAGGAGGATGCTTCAACAGGCGTGTCGAATGTTTGGATCTCTGCGATGTCTAGTGACCCCTCTTGATCACGGAGGAGGAACTGAACGGCCTGATGTTTGCCGAATAGGTACAGGTATTGCTCCCCACTGGTCTGACTTTTCCACGCGCAGAGCGCTGACCAATCCCCAAGCGTTTTGCCCAGCGGCTCGCCAATCTGTTCAAACGAGGACGCATCGTACAGCCTGAAGAGCGAGTCGGTCTGAGCTATGGTCACGATGATGTCCTTTTCTTCTACATCGTAGACCGTGGTGACAAGTTTGGTGCGACCCGGGGTTTCGTGCTTGGCTTCCGGGAGAGGTTTTTCGCCGTTCAAGCTGAAGATGCGAAATCCGCCGGAGGCAGAACCTCCATCGTTGCCCACTAAACCTGGGTTTTCGCTATCATAGATGACAGTGGTCCAACCGGAATCGACGTCCTCCGTCCGGGCTGTAATGGGTAGCTCAACCTCGGACGCGGCCTTGACACAGGTCGCATATAGAGCTAGAACCGCCGCCTTTTCGAAAAGATGCCACATGATGGCGACTGGGTATAACGACTGAATTGGCAAGAAGGCCAAACTGGCCAGCTACCTGCGGCGAGGGCATAGCTGACCTTTTCTTATATAGTTGAAAACGGACCTGATATCCATATAGGGAAGAAGTGCACGTGCTCGGTTCTAAGGGTGAGGAGACCCCTTGCTACACAGAGCATGGCGATCTCAATGCGCGTGTCGTGTTGCTAGAAGTATGTTGGCTGGAAAGATACAACCCACGTGGATAGCTTCAGGTTTTTAATAGGTATCCCGTGCCGACTGTAACCCACCACGGATGGAGGTGGCTTTTCTTGTTAGACTGATTGACTATTGTAGTACGCATTACCGGAGCTGAAGATGAAGTGTAGTTTTACGCTCATAATAAGTAATGACTACAAGGTGCAGCCCAGGGCCAGCACGACCTCCATCCCCTTTGGGGTCATAGGCTGGTTTCGAATCGGTGATCGGATAGGGGTAGAGTGGATACGATACGGGAAATATTTGATCTGATAACCACCTAGGTCGGATTAATTTGCCGAGAGCATATAGCCACGATCGTTTAACTAGTTTCTGAATGATCAGCCATCAGCTTTGGAGGGCCACATCTACAAGCCACAACGGAATTACAAGTTCACATTATGTAACTTGGTAACATCAGGTGATGTGAAGTCTCCTTTTTAACTCAGCCCCACCTCTGCCCCTGGAAGAGGCCTAAGAATAACGCGGCAAGCGCATGAAACTTGCCTGCAGCAAACGATATGCCGACGACGACTGCGGCTATTGGCACGAGATTGCTTGGTATATCCAGAAGCCTTCGCTACCAGGCCCGTATTGCTCGACCATGTTGAACAAACTGGCAACGTAGGACAAAGGGATGAAGAGCAACGCGAAGTAGGTCAAACGCCTGACGTCCTTTGCCTGCGAGATAGACCGGCACATGTCCTGCAGTTGCACCGGCGCCATGATGATGGAATTCAACGCGTCGAGAAAGTG
Source organism: Diatrype stigma (assembly GCA_022225965.2). Lineage (NCBI taxonomy): Eukaryota > Fungi > Ascomycota > Sordariomycetes > Xylariales > Diatrypaceae > Diatrype > Diatrype stigma. The sequence continues at coordinate 70,565 of JAKJXP020000124.1, read as the reverse complement.
AGAATGTTAGTCCACCAATGCTTCCAGGTGTTTCAGGTCTCCGACTGACTACCTAGATAAGCAGCTGCTAGGTAATCCCAGGTCGCCAGCGTTTTCTCTGTTGTGCACCAGTGTCCAACAAAAGCCCGCATCAGCTGCAGCTTGTGTATGCTCTGCCAGCAGTGAGGGTCGAGCATGACGACCAGCTCGAAATCCTGCATGCTTGGCTGCGCGGTGTTAAAAGGAGTCTCGTATTATTTGACATACCTACTCATAAGCAGCGTTTAACCATACGATCACAGCTTCCACCTCAAATCAGTTGAACTTGGGAACTAAGTATGACTTTAGGCGAGGACCGAGTGTTGACTGAATACGAAGGGTTAGACCATGAAAATTGTCAATGAAAGAGCCATAAACCTCCTATTTGGAAATATGTACCATAGTTTGGGTCGAAGCGTTAATTACCTTTAGGCAATATGTTTCTCCGGTGTTCAATGTAGATTGCGGTCGGTAATACCTCATGACGATTTGAGTAGCCAAGACTTTGCTATAGATAGATCACATGTCCCTTTACATGCTCAAGCATTGGACTCTGCCTAATCCTGCCTCCTTTATGAAGCCCGAAGTACGCGATTCAGCGGCCTATTGATTCCAGAAGTAAGCTTTGCTTGTCAGGGGAAATTCAGACCGGACTATCTTGCCCGCCTGTAGGTAGGCTCTCAAGGTTCGGATGAAAATCACTTTGGAAAAATCAATCTCACGTGGGCCACGTATCCGTTGATAAGCGTTGAGGCAACTATTCGTCACCCTATAGCTAGCCTCAAAGCTTAATTCAGACGTCTCAACTCTGAAGTCGGCTGCAGCAGCTTGACCTAGCGTAGGTTGGCCTAGGGGGGGACGTCCATGGATGTATGCATATTGGAACCAATCGATCCTAATCGTCACGTCATGATCTTGTAATAACTTCACCACTCCTCACAGAGCTTAGTGCTTTATTACGTTCTACGGGGAGCGCTAGGACTATGGCTCTGGAGTCGAAAACAGGTTGTCGTGATGCTTCATGACTCGTTAGGCAATCATTGCTAATAGATGGTATCGTAATATAAAACGCCGACCTTGGGAGCATGTCGGTGTCGACGGGTTCCATGGTTCTTATATCACTCGCAGCTAGTCATCCGTACATGTATACCCATCGTGAAGTCTACCAAGGACCCCAATTGTAGAAAAGAAGAAAGAAAACACAATCTTCAGACATCCTCTGCGTACGTAGCTAGTAATAGCGATGTCTCAAGATATCCGCGTCAGAGATCCGGAGTTCAACCCGGCGTTCGTGCCGGACGTCGTCAAGGTGACGCACCGCGACGACCTCTCCCTCATCTACAAGGTCCTGCGCATCGCGGTGCTGTGGCCGCTGCGCCCGCACCTCGTCTCCTACAAGAAGAGCTACCCGGGCGGCTCCCAGCGGCTGTACCACCACCCGCAGCGCCTCCACGGCGTGACCATCAAGGAGAAGAAGGCGTCGATCCCGGCCACCTCGTCGCCGGCCGACTACGGCGCCTCCAGCGCCTACGCCTTCTCCGTGCCCGACCGCCTGTGGATGTACGACTTCGAGCCGCCGGCGACCGGGTTCGAGCCCGCCGTGCTCCCTGCTCCCCTCACAAGCGCGAATTCCCGTCCCGGCGCGTCATCAGGGCCCGGGACAAGGCGGAAGTCCAACGCGGGGCTGGCGGCCGACGCGGCCGAAGCTGCCCGGGGACCCCACACCATCTACTACTTCGCTGGCGGCGGGTTCCGGGCGCCGCCGTCCTCGGAGCACTGGAAGTTCTGCGCGCAGCTCGCGTCCGCGCTCTCGCTGCCACCGTTGGGAAACACGCCCGTTGCCGAGAGGGCCGAGACGCATGCGCATGTTGTGCTGGTCTCGTATCCTCTGGCGCCCCATTCTCCTGCGCGCGACTCCCTGCCATTGCGTAAGTACCTTTCATCCATCGTTTTCCTGCCCAAGCCCCTTTATTTCTCGCTAGCTACCTAGCTATTTGATTGCATGAGCGGTGATATAATATTGTATATCCGGGTGAAGCGTAACTTCCGAACAACTTCATGTCTCTGCTATTGTGCTCAATACGCATTGCATGTTCGTGAATAAACAACGGTTGCTGACCTCCGATATTTCGCATTGCAGTGCGGCGGTGGCTCGAGCAAGCGCTCGCAGAGACAGCCAAGACCAATGGGACGGTCTCGCTAGCAGGAGACAGCGCCGGGGCGAACGTGGCGCTCTCCCTGGGTCTCTGGGTCGCCGACCGGATCGCGACGCTCGAGGGCCCTCCGGGCCTCACGACGCTGACCCGTAGCCACACGATCCCGGAAGAGGTGCCCGGCTACGGCTACGGCGAGAAGGCCTGCAACAGCAACAGCGACGACAGCAGTAGCAGTGTACCCGCCACCGTGGCAGCGGTGGCCGACCCCTCGGTGCTGCGGCGGCTGCGCTCGATCATGGCGATCTCGCCGGCGACGGACCTGCGGCCGGGGCGGCACTCGGCGTCGCGGGCGGACGCGGACGCGCGCGACAAGGTGCTGGGGCAGGGGGCGGCGGACGAGGCGGCGACGGCGTGGGCCAAGGGGTCGGGCACCGACGGCCAGAGCCGGTACCTGAGCCCCGGGCTGGCGGACCTGGCCAACCTGCGGGCGAGCGGCATCCGCATCGACGGGGTCATCGGCACGGCCGACGTGCTGGCCCACGACTCGATGGTGTTCCTGCAGCGCTGCCGCGAGGAGGAGGTCCCCGGGCGCTGGCTCGTCTGGGAGGGGCAGATGCACTGCTTCCCGCTCGCGGCTTGCTATGGGTTGCGCGAGAGCCGCGAGGCGCGCGAGTGGGTCGCCGAGGTGCTGCGGGGAGAGGAGCAGGGGAACGGGAGGAGGCGGAGCAGTGTTACCACGATGATATGATTCACGCTATCCCGTCTTATTGTATTGTATTGTATGTGAGGGTATGTTTGTTGTTGTCATGGTGATACGTACCTGTCAAATAAGCTGTTGGCCATAATTCACATGGGAAAAGCATAATAGTGGGATATATTATACGCTTGCTATACTCCACAGGTAGTTAAGTCATCATCCGTACAATACGTACATGGTTCATATGTACCAGTGAGTTCGTCTAGACCTCGTTTCGATGTCTACATAATTCGTGTCTCTGATCTAAGCAAAGTCGATCTTCCAGTCGGCACCAATCTTGGCGCCGACGCGTCCGAGGACTGCGTAGGCAGCCTTTCCACCTTCGGCTTTGTGATAGTCAACCCTGACTGGGGTTTTCTCGCCCTCAACCTCTAGCTGCACTTCGGACTTGCCTGCCAAGGAGGATGGTGCCCCAACAATGATAATCTTATCTACAGCGACATCGCTCATGCGCTTCAACCAGTCTCCTTCCTTGATGCTCTTGACGTCCCGGCCCTCCGCATCAGTGGACGTTAGCGAAGAGCCCGCCAGCTTGAATGAACGATGGATGTATTGTCCATTCTCGTACTCAAAGGTGTCACCATCGTCGACGTATAGCTCGCCTTCCGCATTTCCGTTCTTGCTGACGGCGATAACGAGCGTGTAATCATCATATTGCATCAGCTGAGCAGATCGCCGGGGAACGTCTCGGCGGGGAATGATATGACCACCCCGCATCAATACAGGAATGGTCTCAAGGGGCGCCTGAACAGTCAAGTGCTTGCCCTTGCTCGTTGGGAGTTTCTCATAAGTGAAGTAGTCGTAGTATACCTCATCGTCAGGGATGTAGATGTCTGCCGTAGTCTTCTCCTGCTCCACAACGGGCTTCACCAGAAGACCGGTCGAACCAACAAAGAATTCATCGTCAATGTCAAAGCCAGCCTCCTCTGAAGGATGTGTCCAATATAACGGTCGTAGGATGGGGCTACCATCCTGATTCGCGTGATAAAATGCAGTGTACCAGGCTGGGAGGAGGCTGTAGCGGAGACGCAAGGCGGCTGTGATGATCGACCGATGAGGTTCGGGGACTAGGTATGGTTCCCTACGTCTGGCATCAATATGGGCGTGACCTCGGAAGAAAGGATAAAAGGCGCCAGCCTGGAACCAGCGACTCTGCAACTCGGGTTCAGGGTTTCCGAAGAAGCCACCGACATCAGCACCTGCGAAAGGAAAACCCGAGATTCCCTGGGCAAGGATCATAGGGGTCGCTGCAGCTAAGTATTCCCAAGTAGCCTGGTTGTCTCCTGTCCACATCGCACCAAGTCGTTGGGAACCAGCATAGAATGACCGAGTCAGGACAAACGGCCGACGTAGTTCGCCCTTCTTCCGAGACAGAAGAGCCTCGAAGGTGGCATTGTGAAAGGTCATCCCATTGATGTTGTGGACATCACGGTGCTCCCAATTATCATGGTGGAGGTTGTCTTTCGGCATAGTCACCTCAGGCCCATTGAAAACCGACGGCTCGTTCATGTCGTTCCAGATGAAGGTGTTTTTCAAGGTGCCTTTGAATTTATCATAGTCGAATAGAGTTGTCCACCACTTGATAGCTTCCGGGTTGAAGCAATCGACCCAGTGAGAAGATCCCGGCCAACACCAACCTTCAAAGATATTGCCTTCTTTGTTCTTGACCGCCAGACCTTTGGACTTGAGCTCTTCTGAAACGGGATATTTTGTGTTCTTGATATGGGGGTCGATGATGACAACCAACTTCCGGCCGTGAGAATCCAGTTGCTCGCCCATAGAAATAGGATCACTGAACATGTTAGGTTCCCAAGTGAAATACTTCTTATCGTCGAGGTATTCTATGTCGAGCCAAATGACATCATACGGGATGTGGTACCTGTCCATCTTGCGGTCAACTTCTTTCACGTCGTCGTCTGAGACGTAGTTCCAGCGGCACTGATGGTATCCGATGGCGAACTCTTGGGGCATAGCGGTAGTTCCTGTAAGCTCTGCATAATTCTTGGTAACATCACGAGGAGTAGGACCGAGGAAGACAAAGACGTCCATCACACCTGACTCGGAGATCCAATGAGTGTGAGTGTTGGTTTTAGAACCAATTCCGAGGGCTAATGGGTTCTTGTGTTCCTTCGCCTTGGTGATATCAACCCAGGTTTCAGCACCGTTGAGCCAGAAAACACCAACAGTGGAGTCTTTTCGCTGAGCCTGCATAAAGGGGATAGCACCGTATAGTGTCATGGGACTATCGAGAATGTACTCGAAGACGTCGGAGTTGTAGAGCCTGTACGGCTCCTTATAGTTGCCGTCACCTCCTCGGGTCTCTTTCAGCGACAAGGGACCGGTATGCTCCGGGATGCCATAAACATGCTCGTAACCAAAGAAAGTGATGTCAAGAGCAACACTTTCGGGGCCCCGCGGTTTGGAATCGGTATTACCACCGAATGTCTCTTCCCACCAAGTGCTCTGGTCTTCAGAAGGAGTGGCTTCAGCGGCTTCTGGCTCTTCTTCGCTCTCTTCACCATCCTCGCCTTCCTTCTTCTCAGGGGCAGGCTTGTCGACCTTTGGTCGCCAGTGTTCGACGTTTAGCAAGCCACGATCATTGAGCTTGATTTGTGCGACACCATCTCGTTTGAATTCAATGCTGAAGGGACTGTATTTGATATCGGCTTCGAAAATGAAACCCGGACCGTACTTGATATTGATACCGCTCTTGCTCTCCGAAGAGACCTTGGCATTGGTGTCAACATCTAAGCCACCGACGATAGCCCACTTCTCTGCTTCATTGTATCGTTCTTTCCTTGCGATGCTGTTGTGTCGAAGCTCGATGTTTTTCTCTTTCCTCTGCTCCTCGTCTACGGTGACTCGCGCAGTGCCTGACTTGAGGAAGGAAACGGTGACAGGGAGACGGACGGTTGTTCCCTGGGCATCAGTCGTCTTGAGAATTGGGGCTTGGAGCTGGCCGTCCTTAAACGAGGCTTGTTCGGGTAGGATTTTGTAGGGAGGCTCCCATGATGAGCCTTGGGTAGCAGCATTGTCGGCGTAGGCTCTATTTCGTTTACAAAAACCTGACTGGGTGCATTTCTTGAAGTCGTTCTCCTTTACCGTCACTACATGGTTTGGTTAGATAACCCGATTCTGTCATATTAGGAAGCTTGGAGATGCTAGGTTCACATACAAGCCGGCGTAAAAAGGCAACATAGTAGGGTGAGGAAGCAGAGGCAAGCTGTCCACTTCCAGGACAGCCGGCTGGAGCTCAACATCTTAGTGGCAGTGATAGCTCAGACCGCCGAAGCGGAAGTGGGAAATGGGAGGTAGAAGGAAGATAGGAACGCTATATGACAAGATCATTCAAGCTTAAATATCAAGTTGAAGGAGGAGGTCATTTGCATGGACCTGATTTCACCAATTGCTTCGTGTGCACGAATAGCAATTGGGCTATGGTTGACTATGCTTGACTATGCTTGACCACTTTCCACTTTCCAGGTTGCAAGCTTGGTGGTTTCCCGTATGTAATGGTTTGGGTGTGATGATAAGTGTCTTTTTTGGTCGATTGAGCTGGCCTGAAGTAGGAAAGCGTGAAGTTCCGGAGACCAATTGCAGATTCACAGAGATCCTTGGGTCCCCGCTGTGGCATAGTGGCAGCAAGTTAGCAACTGACACAACCAGCCGGCGTCAGGGCGTTGGGGCATCAAACCCCTGAACTGAACCAACATACTTCGTACATACTACATACAGACAAACATTCGGAAATTCGATCTGATCAGCCACATATTTCAGGGTAAAGTGAAGCTGGAGCTACACGCTTCTGCAACTGCCTGCCTCCCCTGCCTTAGGTATACAACTTCCAAGGCAATTCTCAATCTGTTTTGTTTTGCACCAAAGAAGAATTTCCATAAGATACCCGGCTTCAATTCAATATCTGATGTCTTGTACTTTTCTACGCAAACCGCTCTGATCTAATTGTTCCAGCCAGTCCCCAAATCTGTTCGTGTTGTGTGAAAGCTGTGGAGTTTGTGGAATTAGGTCTGTCAACTTGGGCTTGCATGCAGATTGGCGGAACTTTTGAGAGCCCTGAGGTAAGTAACAGTAAAAGTACTGGAGAAAAGTTGACCTTACAGCACATGCAGCTTTGATCTACCAGATCGTACGTACCTACCTACCTACTTACGGAACTTCCCCTACAGGCCGACAGTGGGCGGGTATGCGAGATGGATAAAACATACGGTGCTCCGGAGGGATTCAGGGGGCGGCAGCACAGTGCAAAAGCCACCAAATTCGACGGCGCCGCAGGTCCAGGTTCTAGAGCCACTGGAGCTTCTGGAACCACGACCACTGGGCAGCAGCAACCCCGCCATGGCCACGGCCGCCATCACAAGCACCCCGCCCTTTATCTTTTTATCGTCGCCTGGTCTGCTTTTTTCCTGCTCTTTCTCCTCCCCTGGCAGATTCACGATCGTCTCGGTTGGAATTTCACACGTAGCGTCAAACACGATTACCAAATCTACAAGAGCGCTATAACCGGCCTCTTCTCCTCATCTACTCCATCTACGCCACCTGAAGATTTAATTCTTCCCCCCATCCTTACAACCACTACAACTTCAACCCCCGAAAAAGCGGAAGAACGAAATTCAGAACCCAAGATGTCTACCGAGCAGACGTACGTACTTTGAACATATACAATTAGGATCGATATCGGTATAGGGACAAAGCTTACTTATGAAATGTAGCTTCATTGCTATCAAGCCTGATGGCGTCCAGCGTGGACTCGTTGGCCCCATCGTCTCCCGCTTCGAGAACCGAGGGTGAGTCCCCTTCTGTTCCACCCGGGCCTCCTCCCAATGGCTCAGTTTTGCTTCGTATGAGTTGCTAATTATTCTCCATAGCTACAAGCTTGTCGCCATCAAGCTGACTGCCCCCGGCAAGGCCCACCTCGAAGCCCACTGTAAGACTCTATTACTATGGCTATCACTCTTGATTGATCTATATGCATACTGACTATACTTCTCACCATAGACGCTGATCTGAAGGACAAGCCTTTCTTCGCCGGCCTTGTCGAGTGTACGTTATACCGCCGATTGAACACTCAACCTTCTCAAACTAACAAATATCATAGACATGAACAGCGGCCCCATCTGCGCTATGGTCTGGGAAGGCCGTGATGCCGTCAAGACTGGCCGAAGTATGTGGAAACTCTACGCCCCAGACTTGTCATAATTTGGCTGATTCTAACTACTTTGCTCTCTAGCTCTCCTCGGTGCTACCAACCCTCTCGCCTCTGCCCCTGGCACCATCCGTGTAAGTATTCTCTCGAACCCTCTTAATATTCGAGTCATAGCTGCTGGTCGAAATCGCTTAGGAGGACTTGCTAACCCCCAGAACAGGGTGACTTCGCCATCGATGTCGGCCGAAACGTCTGCCACGGTTCCGACAGCGTCGAGAACGCCAAGAAGGAGATCGCTCTTTGGTTCAAGGAGGAGGAGGTCCTCTCCTGGAAGAGCGCCGCTGCCCCTTGGATCTACGAGAAGCCGTAATTGCATTCTTAGCAAGCAATCCAGTCGCAAAACAAACAAAATCCATGGTCTAGGAAACCTAAACATGTAGGGGAGCTTACAGGCTAACGTCTTCGATACTTCAAAAAGATAAACCCGTAGACAAAATGAGCCACACACTTCCAAAGTTCAGGGTCACAAATTGCCCGTCAGATCCACAATGCGTAGACAACTGAAGTATACTAGCATGTAGTAACAATCATTGCTTTTGCAGTAAACAGGGTAGAAGCTGACCTAATGCTGCATATTTGGTTCATGAGTGACTAGGATTCTACGGGTATCCTTATAGATAGGTCTGGCCATCTATACTTATTCATGTTGTTATATACTATGACTTGCCCCGCATAGCTCTCCACGTAGTCGAGATGAGCCGAGCGCCCCAAGGAGTCGCCCAGATGCTGAAAGCAATCCTTACCGGAAACAACATCTTCGTGATAGTGTAAGCCGCGGCGATCTGGATGCCCGTATTGTAACCCGACTCCAAGTTACCCAGCGTGACGGCCTCCTTGACCTTATGCCAGGCCTTCTTGCGATGGCTTATCCCACCCACGCCCACCCCATCATCGCCATCATCCGCAGAGCCCTCTTCTTCCTCGTGATGCTGCTTCCTCCCTCCCCACCACGCCCTCCCACCACCACCACCACTCTTCCTACCAGCCTCAGCAGCGACCTCCTCGTCCAACCTCCCCTCCAGCGCCACCTCGCCCCTCCCCGCCGCATCCCCCTCGCCCCCGAGGCCAAACCACCCCTTCCGGCGGAAGTACGCCCCGTACGTCTTCAGGCCCTCCTGCGCCCACTCGGCCCAGGGGCCCAGCACCACCGCCGTCGGCACCCACCCGGCCCACTTGAAGAGCGCCACGAGCCCCAGCAGCGGCGCCACCGCCGTCGCCTCGTGCAGGAACAGGAACGCGACCACGTGCGAGGCCGGCGCCGCCCGCAACCGCTCCCCGTACGGCCGCAGCCGCCGCGGCGTCCAGCGCAGCGCGCCGTCCAGGATTCTGCTGAGGCGGTGTCGGGCGCGGTTGTTGTCGTTGGGGCTGGGGTTTGGGTTTGGGTTTGGGTTCGGGTTGGGATTGGGGTTGGACTTGGAGGACTCGGTCGATTCGAAACGTCGGGCTGTTCGCGCGCGCGCTTGGGGGAAGTGGTTGCGACGACGGAGGAAGTGGGCGTCTTGCAGTGATAATGGTCGCGGGTTTCGGGGTGTGGAAGCGGAAGCGGAAGCGGAAGCGGATGAGAAGAAGCTCCTGAAGAAGCTGCCGGAAGAGGGGGCGGAGTTGTAGGGCCCGGTTCGGCGGCGCCAGGCGCCGCTGGCGGCCGACATTGCACGGACGGATCGCGGGTACGTAGGAGGGGTCGTATATCGTTTATATCTTATGTAGGTGAGTTGATAGGCACATTTAAAGAGTCTTGTAATATGAGTATGAAATTATAGAAGAAGATTATGTAAGAGAATCTCGCCTCTTGCTGTGGAAAAATAAGCAAGATACTAACTATGTGCTGAGACGGCGAGCAAGCAAGCCGGAGGGAGTAATTGATGTCTTGGTACCTTGTAGGTATCGATCAGTTGATTTCCCTTTTTCACAATCATAGCGTCGATAATGACGACGTTGCTTGTGTGGGGCCGCCAATTAATTAGCTACGGTACCTTCCTAGCGGCTTTTGTTCCGCACCCCGGACTCTCAGCTCCGGATCGGCGCTGTCCAACGGGGTTGAGCTGTACCTACCCTGTACCTTGCCACGGATTCCATGCATCGTCAATGATTGCTGGGTTTATGTATGTCTCGTGTAACTGTGCAGTCACTCCCCGTCAATTAAGGCATCTATCACTTCGTAACGAAACATTTACGTTTATCTCATGACACCACTGCTGGCCATTGTTACTGTTATTTACATTCTTACAACGTACGGCCTTGCCCCGCCCCCTGAAAACTACCCGGTCTGCTAGACTAGGTACTCTAGGCACCAAGGCCCTTAGCCAGCATCTCCTCGGGCTGCATGCCCTTCCCCTCGACCAGCACGCCGGCCTTCCTCAGGATGCCCACGCAGTTCTGCACGACCCCCAAATCAACGCCCACGGTCTTGGGCGCGAACTCGACCGTCTTGAGCCACTCGCGCGCGTCCGCCTCGGAGTAGTCGAGGTGCGTGCTGATGTACTGCACGGCCTCGTCGTGGTGCTGGTCGAAGTACGCGATGCCCTGGTCGAGCTTGGCGAGGGCGTCGGGGAGCCTCGGGTCCGTCTTCTGGTCGGGACCACCCTGGCCGAGGAGCGAGGTCGACGCCACGATGTGCCAGCTCGGCCACGGCGTGTAGATCTCGCCCACGCGCCGGATCTCCCCGCTGTCGTAGTACCGCTTCGACGTGAAGTGCTCCCACATGAAGAAGTCGGCCGCGCCGTCGTTGACGGCGGCCCGCAGCCGCGCGAAGTCGTGCAGCACCGCGAACTCCGAGTACGGCGGCTCCGCGGCGGACGACGGCGCAGACGTGGACAGCCAACCTTGCTGGTTCGCGAGCACGTACCCCATCACGTAGCTCCCGGACCCGAAGCGCGAGATGCCGATCTTGGCGCCCTTGAGCGCGGACACGGAGTCGATCTCGGGCCGCTTAGCGCCAGTGGAAATGGCCCAGCCTAGAGATATGGATATTAGAAACAACGGAAAGTACGGCGTGGGCAAGACAATATCATAGCTGGACGGATATATGCATATGTTCATATGGTTATAAAGTGACGGGACGTATCGTGCGCTTACAAAGGGGAGTCTTAACGTAGTTCCCTACGATCCGGTAGCCGCCATCGCCGGGGGTGTCTTCCTTGCCCAGCCCCGCAACCCAGGCCTCGGTGAGACCGATGGCCACATCGATCTCCCCGGATCGCAAGGCGGTGATCATATGGCCCGATCCGGACGGGAACGACTTCAGCGTGGCCGTGAGACCGAAGTGCTTCTGCGCGAAGTGAATCGGAGTAGAGAAGTGCTCCGGCACGAAGCCGATGCGAAGCGGTGGTTGCGACTCTGCCATTCTATGCGTGACTATCCCTGTTATTATCTGTCTTCAGCACCTAGTGAACAGTTGTTGTTTTGACTGCCGGCCCTGACCTGATCAAGAGCAAATACTCGGTCAGGAGTGATCACTTGTACTATCCGACCCTCTGATCTAGTAGTGGGCAGTGGGTAGAATGTGTCAGGGTGACCTCATGCGCCCCCTGCGTATGCGGGTTATAGAAGTAGACGTGGGGTTAGGCTTCGTGCCGCTATAACGCGGCCCGGGCTTAGCCGCACCTTCTAGTGGGCACTCAACTAACATCATTCCAGTCTAATTACCTGGGGTTAAATATATTAAAGCTTCAAATAAAGATGAAAATGTAGAAAATAGTTGTCTTTGCAAAGATCTCCAATACAAGATGTCAAGAACGCTATCACCTAAGTACCATGAACTATGAACTATAATATGGAATAAGGGGGCCTTGTAATAGGTCTAGACTACATGGGTCTGACTAGCTTGGCATATCATAGCACGTTGAAAGTCGTGCTCAAAAGACTGCTGTTGAACAGAATCAGACAAGGTACTGCCTGTATGGAGCCAAACCTGGTCCTCGGGGCGGATGTGGCGGTGGATCTGAATGCTCCTATTCGAAGCAATCATCAGAACTTTCAAGACGGGGCCCCGGTCCTGCGCGTCGTCGTGGACCAAGTGTTGCAGGAAGGCGACGACCTCGCCCATCTCTTGACCCCAGCCACCAAGCGACGTCTCGAACTCGGATACGTTGTCGATAACGCAGTAGACCGTGGTACTCCGGTCCAGTTGAGCCATCAGTTGGCTGAACAGGAGGCAGAGCGCGACCATCTCGCGTCGGGCGACGTCCTGCAGGAACCCCTCGCTCAGGATGGAAACCCGTGCTGATCCGCGTCGGTGTTGGTGTAGGTAGAGAATCAGCTGCGCAACCAGGCTCTGCATTAATCCGCGCGGTCCCGAGGCTGGATTGCCCTGCTGCGAGTGCAACCCGCAAAAATGGTGCAGCGTGACCGCACCCGGGGCACTCTTCACTCTGGAAAAGAGCGCTACCAGGACAGAAAGGGCAGATATCTTCCCTGTCGTCTGGTCGCTCAAGTGGCCGTTGACGAGCAGGATATCCGACTGCCCCCTTATATCCTCCACCCAGCAACGAAATCTCTTCTTTACTAGGAGCTCTTTGCCGCGGGCAATCCCCTTCACTCTATTTCCTGCCCGTAAGACCTCTTCTATATCAGCAGCTAGGGAAGACGGGTCGGACAATCCGACTGAAAAGAAAAGGTCGGCAAAAGACGCTGTTGCCTGGCATGGGTCTGCATCACAGTGATTTGCTGTGTGGTATGTTAGCCTATGTCGCCTGTGGAATCTTATCTAGCTTACAGCGCGGTGCTATGTGCGTCGGTGTGCGATGTGTACTGTCACTGAGAGTGGTTTGTAGTAAGGTCTGAAGTATGCGCAGATCTGCCGTCAGTCTCGATGTAGCACTTTCGATCTTTCTGTCGATGACACTGGCTAAGGCATCGAGGTCCTTGGTGCTCTTGTCTTCACCGTTAATGATCATGCCCTGCACTTTCTTTTGGCTTGTCTGAATGGAGCATATGCTCTTATGCATGCTTCGCAGATCTGTCTGCGTGGCTTCTATTTTCGCGCTGACAAGCCTTGTTTCTGCCAGAGTTTTGGTGACAATCTTGTCGACAAGGACGTCCACTCTGTCTGTAACTCTCCGAGACGCCCTCGTCACGGTGTCTAGGCAATCATTGATCGTCGAAGCATCCTGCTCCGGGTGTTGTTTGAGCAGTCTGCTGGCCCCTGGGATTGTTTAGTAGGGTTTCCATTCAAGGGGGTTCATTTCACCAATCCACTGACAGTTTCCTTGCCTCCGCCTCAACAGAATTTCAATGAGTTTTGGGGTCACATCTATAAGGACTGTAAACAAATTGTTTACATGACCATGGAGGGCCTTGTCGTTAGGGTGAGTCTTGATGGCATCGCATGCCTTTGCAAAGACCATAGGCACGTCTTCAAATGTGCGGAGAATCTGGTCTCGGTTCTCCGTTCGCTTTTGTATCAACTACTTGACAAATCAGCCTAAACGACGGTCTTACGTAGATATCGGGTGGTATTTCCTACCTTAAATATGAGTTTTAGGCCGCCTCGCATCACACTCAGCCCATCCTGGTCTGGGATCATATCCGTCAGGGAATGAAGTGTCATGATTATGGCTTTGTTTTTGTGCACATTGTACATATTTTGCGGCCTGTTCTTTTCGGATCTCGTGTGGTACTCCTCCTTTGCATCTTGAATAGATTCTAAAACGTCATTCCATAATATGCCTTCATACTTGAAGGCTAACATAACATCCTCACAATCCTCGGATGTCTCCAGGATTTCCTCAAGAGCCCTGTAGCTTTCTTCAACGGCCTTCGGTATTGAATTGGCCCCAGTATCCATCGCTGCTGTGGTCGGCTCCTGGTTGCTCATCGTTAGGCTTTTGTCTGCAAGACTTATAGAATGTTCTGATTATTTGGACGTGAAAAGGCGAACTGTGATAGATCTACCGCTCGCTTACGTATAGCGATTCTCGGATATGAAGCCTAGATAGGGGGCGCAGTAAGGTAAGCCCAGCCGGATGACATGCACGTTGGCTGAACATACAGTTTTAAGATGGAAACCTCAGCCAGTGATCGCAGATCCCGGCCTAACCCTTGCAGGATGATCCAGGCAGCTGCCAGGTCATCAAACCATACATTATGTTACCACCTCAGGCAAGTATATGACAGGCTTGGACTTGCTCTCCCACTTACGTGATTGGCTACAGGCCACTTATCATCCACAGACACACATACCGTCACATTGCTCCAAGCTGACTTTCCTACATTACGGGCGCGATCAAGTATGGTGGGGATGACGTGGTATTACACACAGCCGTATAAGCTTAGCGTCGGATTTGTGTGATGCTAATTATGGTAACCAACCATGTCCCTTGTGACTTATTACCCAAAGCCTGGGCTTGGAAGATATGAAGATCTTGCAAGTGATTTCAAGAGCTGAAGACTTTATCCATTAGCATACTGATTTTTACACAAAGGCGAACTGATTTATCTTCTTATCATGTCTGACTTATACAAACCCTTGACTACTGTCCACACGTCAGGAGACGTACCGCACCATTCCACGAAACCCGTGGTTGACAAGGACAAACTGTCTCCAGCCTCGACAGAAAATGGAGTTGCAAATAGCGAATCTCCCCAGCGAGCAGGAAAGTCAGCTGATGTCCAGGTAGGAGAAATAAATGTTCCGTATCAAGAGTCTATGGCTCGGGCGGCAGGCTATTACATCAGACTCGAAAGCTTGCTAGATCGACTTGAGAATCGGGTTCAGAGTCATGATGGAAAGGGCCGGGATGGCACCAGTGACAATAGCAGCTCCACCACGAAGGGAGGAGAGAAATCCAACAATCAAGTATCACTTGAATCTGCACAAACCGCTACCAATTATAACCCCACCGACAGCAAGTCGGAACAGCTGCTGCCTGGAGTCAGAGAGTGCGACTGGGAACACTTCGTCAATAGGTATGGTCCAGACGACCGATCTCATATCATCGAGATATTGATCGGAGGATATCAGCTTGGGAAAGACGTGGTGAACGAGACTGAACGACGGAAGGGAGGTGCATCATCTGAGAACCCTCAAGCGCTTAGGGTGCATAGAATTGAGACTCACTCACGATGGATTCAACGGGTCAGGATCCGGTCTAGACCATTGCTCGAAATCTTCAGGAGAGTGACCGGTTACGCCTGGGGCACGAAGCCACATACCTTTGTCCGACCTTTCAAGTACCTGGTTCATTTTCACGACATGTTCAAGGAAGAACTCCGGAAATTGGAGTCGCAATCAAGAGCGTATAACAAAACTTCAGAGGATATCATCCCAGCACCAGACGAAACGAAGCGAGAACTTTACAGTCGGTCGAACGTCGAACACATTGTAGATGTCTCCTCAGAACAAGCTCCACCAAGTGATTTCCCAGATACGCCAATACATTCCATGAATGAAGCTACCTTGAACGACTTACGGTGCTATATTCGGTTCGCTGAGGATCAACTCTTACCTCAATACTGGTTGTTCCACCAGGGGAACACTCCAAATGGGTCAAAGATACGATTTGACGATCTATGGTACCTTTTCAGGCCTGGAGATTTTATCTACATACCTCCGAGGACTCTTGTCAAAGCGACTGAAACCGAGCAAAAAGAGTTCAGCGTGCAGACGGGGAGAAACACGTTGCACCAATCATGGATGCAACAAAAGGTCTGGCGGCTATGCTATACACAGACCCCCGAGGCTGAAGTTACTCCTTCAGCAGATTCTACGGGTGATCACGAATCCTTCAGGGCCGACTGCTACTACCTAGACTTTGACGGTATGAATTATGGAGCTGTGGAGCGAAGTTTTCATATTGAATACTTCGAAGGTGAGAAGAATATCAAGGAACTCGAAATTTATCCTCTTCGCTTTGTCCATGACGCCAGTGAAATACTAGAATCTCACCAAGAACAGGGACGAAAGTTTGTCTACTGGGCGTCACAGGCTCACGCACTTTACAACGGTTGGACCTTTGTCACAGACCCTGAAGGTGTCCCTATCATGGACCCGGAAAAGCCATGGAGGCTAATGCAACAGCGAACTCAATATGTTGAGGGTGCCGTCATAGTCGACTTCCGAGAAGCTATCAATGCCTGTCCGCATTACCAACCGGAATTCACTGACGAAGAAGCCTTGCTATACCGACAAAGCTCAAGCAAAACGATAGACAGTTCGCATGCTATCATTGAATGGTCGGATGCTAGCCGCTCAAAACAGCTTTCAGAACTACGGGAGTCTGTTGTTATCGACGATGATTGCGATGTGTTGGAAGCCCATATGCTTTTGGAGAAAGACCCTTATATGCGGGCTGGTTCTCGGATCTGCAAACCACCGGAAGGAGAGTATCTGGCACTACTACCCCCTAGAGTTTTTGTCTACGCACTGAGGCTGAGAAAGTTTGTCGCTGTCGATTGTCATCGATTAGAAGCCGCCCCGGTTCAGCGGGATGCATTTCGACAATTACAGCTACCAGAGGAGCATAAAAAAATGATCCAGGCAACTGTTCACTCCCACTTGTGGAAGAATGACATCGAAAAGACTATAGAAGACAAGGGCGAGGCACTGCTACAAACGCAGGATTTTATCAGGGGTAAAGGAAGAGGACTCTTGATATTACTACACGGCGAACCTGGGGTTGGCAAGACGGCAACGGCTGAGACGGTTGCACAGTCAACCGGGAGACCCCTCTTCACTATCGCCTGCGGTAGCCTTGGAACCCCTGGGTCTTCGATAGAGGAACAGTTGGCCGAAATTTTCCGTCTGGCCCATTTATGGCAATGCGTACTACTGATGGATGAAGCTGATGTCCTCCTATCGGCTAGAAACGCCAGCACCGAGACGACGGCAAGCATCGTATCAAGTAAGTACACACACATAAGTTGCAAGTATTTCACCGGGGTCCATATGTCTAAAAATATACGAATGCAGTTTTCCTACGGCGCCTCGAATACTATAATGGCATTCTTTTCTTGACTACAAATCGTATTGGGAAACTTGATCCGGCTCTAGGGTCACGAATACGTACGTACTTCGGACAGATCTCATCGCCGTTATATCTTGCGAGGATCATTGTCTTCTGATTTGGGATTATTTGAAGTATGCTAAGTTTGACAGACCTAATCTTACACTACAAACGATTTGGCCTATCGGAGACAACGAACATCTTCCATACAAACATGAAACGACTCCAGAAAACCGAGGAGCAACAGCACAAAGTAAGCGGGAAGCCAAAATTATTCATTCTGGAGCAGGATATTCTGAAGTTTGCTACCGACCACTTCAACAAGTATCCCAAGGGCAAGGGTGCCTGGAACGGGCGGCAAATCCGAAACGCATTCATGGTGGCAGCATCGCTTGCAAGATACGAAGCCGAAAAGCCAGGGCTAGCCGGGACAGATTTCCAACCACAGCTGCGGTATTCGCATTTCCAGGAAGTCGAGAGACTCTTTGAGGATTATGGCCGCTTTCGAGCACATGTGTTGGGAGGAGATGACTCCCGCAAAGCCTTCCTAAACGAGGAGCGCGACGATGATTACGAAGAACATGAAAAGGAGGAGAAAGTATCGGATGTTGTCAGCCAGCTCAATCTCGCGCGGCTCGTCTACCTGGATCAACAGGACCGAGCGCGTAGCGGAGGAGCTTCTTCTAGCAGTGGTTTCCCCAGTTACGCCCAGCCGCCACCCCCTGCCCAGTCACCGCCCTCTTTTCAACAATCGATGATGGGACACTATACTCAATCATATCTGAACCAAACGCAGCACCAATTCCCTGCTGCGCCGCAGAGCGAGATCCATACTTTTCAGGCAAACCAAAACCAGGGGCGGTATAATATTTTGGGTAGTACGCCGCAAGACACCCTGCCTCGAGGATATGTGGGAGACCAGCATCGAACAGTCATTGGCGGCATAGCTCAAGGTTCCACTCAAGTCCCTAGTCAACTGCCTCCAGATACGCATGAGTAGAACTGGACTTTGGCCTAGTTCTGTAAAGGTAGCAAAGGACAAGCCACTCCGCCACATAACCATAGCCCCTGATCTTGACTTAAGGAGGGCGTTCTTCGGGAAGATTTCTTGAAATTCATAGGACCTTTCATTTGATTTCATTCATTTGATACATTTCCAATCATTCCAATTCAACGAGTACAGCATATTGGTTTTGAATAGTGTTTCGTACGGATCGACGTGAAATTATACGTTGCCCCTTACTGAAGAATGTTTCCACAATAATAGGGGCCATTCCACATACATATTCCGTAGGAGACCCAAACCCCTGCCCCCGACGCTAGTTATATAGGATTTCTCGAGTTTTTGGCAGCGTTCTGTGTGAAGTACAGTTGTTCGATACAGTCGATTCACGATCGGGTCAGCTGTAGGTAGATGAATAAAGGCGAAGTATCACAACGTATTACGAACCTCGCTACCACTTCTTGAACCACCGGTCCTGGACATTGTCCACCCACGCTGGTCGTGCATATACCACTGCCGCTGGTTCTGTATTCTGCAACTACCGAGTAACGTTAGTTGTATTCGGTCTTGGGTTCGAAATTTGTTTGTAGGGCGGCAGTTATGGGGTAGCCCTACACTACACGATCTAGACTGCTTTACTTATTTAGTCGGGCGATCCACTTGATGCAAACTACGTAAGTGTTGATTGGTACCTAGGTAGTCACCCGTGGAACTTATAAAGTTCTCGTCTACGTTAGAGCGCAATCCCGACGAAAGATGAGATCATATCGACGATCTAATTTTATATCCTATCGAGATTGACAACCGCAAACCCAACCCCTCTGCTTCGCACTGCTGCGCACCCCACAACCCCCCCCCCCCCTCCCCATAATGACAAGCCAGAACCTCTCCGGCGGCACAACAGTGCTCGTCACGGGCGCCGGCGGCGGCCTGGGCAAGGTGATCGCCAGGGCCTTTCTCGAAGCGGGCGCCAACGTCGTGATCTGCGACATCAACAGCGACCGGCTGGAGACGGCGGAGTCGGAGCTATCGTCGCCCCGCTTCGCGGGGCGGTTCCTCGCCCGCGAGGCCGACACGACGTCCTCAGTCGCGGTGGACGAGCTGTTCCAGGCGGCGGTGGAGCAGTTCGGCCGCGTCGATATGCTGGTCAACAACGCGGCCGTGATGGACAGCTTCGACCCGGCCGGCACGTGCTCGCGCGAGACCTGGGACCGGCTGCTGGACATCAACCTCACCGGCCCGTTCCTGACCACGCAGGCGGCCGTGAAGATCATGGAGGCGCAGGCGCAGGCACAGTCGCCGCCGCTGCAGGGCGGGACGATCATCAACATCGGCTCGAACGCGTCCGTCAGCGGCAGCAACGCGGGCGTGGCCTACACCGTCACCAAGCACGGCGTGCTCGGCCTGACACGCAACACAGCGGCGTTCTACGGGGACAAGGGCATCGCCTGCCTCATGCTGCAGCTGGGGGGTCTCGAGGCCACGAACATCCAGCAGGCGTTCGCCAAGGGGATGAACACGGAAGGGCTGGCCATCATGCAGAAGAACTTCCCCCCGTTCGTCCTGGGCGAGACGGACGTCCAGCTGGCGGACGTGGCCAAGTTCTGCGTCTTCTTGGCGGACCACAATATCGCGAGGACGATGAACGGTGCGATCGTGCCCTTAAACAAGAACTGGCCAGCAGCGTAAAAGGGGGGCTCAAGCCTCATGCTATCGACCAACTTTACGATACCTAGGTGGACGAAGAACTGAAAAAAGAATACCCATTGGCGTCAAGCATCAGGAATAGAACGGTCCCCGGTGGACAAGATCACGTTATCGTCATATATAGGCCTCCCCACATCGCCCATTGCCGAATGCCCAATACTAGAAGCAACTAGGGCATGAAATTGACAGCTACTATCTACATGTGCTACGCAGGCAACGCCGCAACGGACGGGATTACACGTTGAGTAGGAGGTTTTCACGACGTAGAAGCCAACTGAAAGGAAGTCCTGCTATATGTCGTAATCATCAGAATCACTGCATGAGCATCCATCGTTCCTCGGAAAAAGAAAGAGTGAGAAAAAGAAATAAAAATAAAAATAAAAATAAAAAGGGCAAAAAAAAAACAAAAACAAAACGTACAACACCAGGGATTCGCTGGTCGTCACCGACCCAACTACTAATCTGGCCCTATGTGGTTTATCTAGGGGAGAGCGGACGGGATCCCGAGTTTTCCACATGGTATGGTCGTACGTGATGGAATTTGTTTTGTTTGGGATATATAAAGCCTCGACTCTGGCACAGGCCTTGGTAACTGGGATTACTCAGTTCTAACCTCGATCAAGTGGGGCATGGTTGAACCATGTTTGCATATAAGAAAAGCATCTCGAGTCCATAAGAAAGCATTTGTTTTACTTACTACTAGTTCTTGTTTCGATAAATTGATCTTACATGTACTTCCCTGCTCAAACATGTGCGCAGCCTGCATGTAGGGAAGGGCTTTATGCTGAGCAAGTCGTCCATTGTTTTGATAACAACCTGCTTAGTAGTGACCCTCACGGTGTCTTCAAGCTGGCAGCCCTTTCCAAGTCATTAGGAACGCAATACTATGCTTTCTTTTCTCACTGAACGTTCACTACAGAGTAAGATGGGCTCTACATAACCTCGTCGACATCCCCAACCTGATTGATCACATCTGCACGTGATCGGTCGATGATATTTGACAACTAAACGCAAATAACTGCCTCTTGTTGCAGCTGGCAGGATCATCATCACCAACTTCGACATGAGGGGAATGACTGGTACGTACCTTGGCAATAGTTTGTTGTTGATCCGACGGGTAGGTAAAGTATACCTTACCATTGGCAGTAGAATTCCCTCACCGACTGCCGCGGATATACATAGTTCCACAACGGAACTACCTACCGTACTTTCTAGACAATGCAACCATCCCCAAGTCGATGCCGGTTCTCTCTGATAGAGAATTAGGTAACACAAGGTGCTCGCTCCACGACGCTCCACTTGACGTATTACGTAGACAGACAGAGTACTAGTTACTACTATGTAGTAAAACAGCCAAGCTATAGGTAGTGTTCGAGACCTTGAGGTACGTGGTGAGTACGTAAGATTGCATTTTTATCTGTAATTCATCGAGATTCGAAGAAGAACCGAAATAAAAGCCACAGCTCCCCTTTACACGTGTTGGCCCATATTTTGCCGTCCGATGTGACGCGTCTGCCCGCCTTGAATCTTCGTGCAATCGTACAATCGTGCAATCTTCCAATGCAAAGCATTTTAGACTAGGTAGTATCCGAGAAGCCCCTTACTATACAGTTATCGCGGCAAAACTACAGGCTAGCCTTATGGCAGCCGCTACTTAAGTACGTAGGTGGTTACCTAGTTGGGTGCCGAACCCATAGCCGCTATCGTGAAAAACGCTACGGGCCAGGACCCTGTCGTTTTGATGGTTTACGGATACACTGGGCCAGTATGTAACTATGTATGAACGGACGATAATGATGGTAAGCGGGATTTGACGATCCCCTCCCCTTACGAAGTAGTTCTTAGTTCGGGGCAGAGGAGAGGGGCGGGGTGGAAACTCGCATTCGGAATAACTACAGATATTGGCATAACTTAACGAACAGCGATCAGCACTAGGATCATGGTGGGGTTGATTGTCCCTCCGGTTCCCCCCGCCCCCTCCTTTAGTTTACCGGTAGCCGGTTAGCAAGCGAAGAAGGGTCCAACGAAGAGGCATACATACATGGAAGGGAAGAGGGCTCGTTGAACAGGCATGGAGCTTTCGGTATGACAGCAGGGTAGCATAGCACGTAGGATGGCAGTGGATGACAGCGAAGGGTGACACCGAATAACATCAGTTGCAGATATATCAAGCGTTACTTCAGATAGAGATTTGTCATGTTCAAGGGTGGCATGCGTCAAAAGCGTGGTGCAAGTCAAACATATATGTAACTTGAAAATGCTGTGCGTACACATGGGAATGCTTTTTGTCTTTCCTCTCGTTCTAAACTTTCGTGGGCCATACCACAGACGGTATGCTCATGTCTAACCAAAACCAACCCCCTTTTCTAGTGCTCTTCCGCGCAATACTCAGGGTATCTATCATCACATTGTCTCCTCATCCCCTTATATCCCGTACCGCCATGCCATGAGGTAATAAAGCAGCAGCGGGAATGTTCCCTGTCCCCCCATTCTTCTTTCCGTCGCATCTCTCATCTGCTTATGAAGCTTCGTCTGCCCAGACGTCGTAGCCAAAAGTGTCCTTCATGTTGACGAAACGGGTGTGTCGGCCCTTGGCGACGGACTGGACGGCCTCGAAGTCCTCGTCGCTGATGTCGGGGACCTGGAAGTTGCTCTCTATCCGGGAGGGGGTGGAGCTCTTGGGCAGGACGGCGTAGCCGCGGCGCAGGCCCCAGGCGAGCAGGATCTGGGCCAGCGTGTGGCCGCTGCGGTCGGCGACCTCGTTGAGCGTCTTGTTGGTGCGCACCTTCTCGCCCGTGTTTGGGACCTGGTCCTGCGAGCCCAGCGGCGAGTACGCCTCGGGGAGGATCTCGTTGTCCAGGCAGAACCGGACGAGCTCCTCGTTGGGCAGGAACGGGTGTATCTCGATTTGGTTGACCTGCGGCTTCACCTTCGCGAGGGCCAGCAGCTGCTTCAGCCCCGGGATCGTCCAGTTCGACACGCCGATGGAGCGCGCCTTGCCTTCAGCGTACAGCTTCTCCATGGCGCGCCACGTCGGCTCCGGGTTCTCTGTGAGCTCCTTCTTGATGATGTACTTGCCATCGGGGCCGAGCTTGGGCATGTACTTGTCGTCCTTCTCGGCCGCGATGGGCCAGTGAACCAGGAAGCAGTCTAGGTAGTCGAGGCCAAGGTTCTTGAGCGAGTTGTTGATAGACCACTCAACCTCTTCAGGCTCGTGCAGGTGGTTCCAGACCTTAGTCGTGACGAAGACATCCTCACGCTTTACCGAGGGGTTCTCCTTGAGGAAGTCTCGGATGGCCTCGCCGACCTCGCCCTCGTTCTTGTAGAACCAGGCGCAGTCGAGGTGGCGGTATCCCACCTCGAGGGCCTTTTTGGCGGCCCTGTAGCTCTCGCCAACTGAGCCCTCGCTGGCAAAGGTGCCGAAGCCCAGGCCAGGAATCTTCACGCCATTGTTCAGGGTGAAGGTGATTTGGTTGGACACTGGTGTTCTTTGGGACGCCATGGTTTTGGTTGTGATGGTTGTTATGGGTATCTATGATAGGATCTATGTGATAGGATCTATGAAGCTCTGATCTGATCTAGGGAACTCTGATAAAGTGATATTAAACGATGTCAGACAAGCGAACTGGTGGGTTGTGTTGCGTTGCTTTGACCTCTTGAAGATTTGATAAGTGCTACGTATGTATGCGGTAGTGCGTAGCAGCAGCTGTCGTAGATAAGGGGGATTTATTATTAAAGACGCACCAGCAGACGCACCTCAGACGCACCAAAGACGCACCTTTAGCTGGCCATTACATCACCGCACCTCCGAGATCCCCAAAAAACATTCCTTTAAGGCGAACGCTATTCAAACTCTTCCTCAACGAAAACGTGGGTATCTGACCGCTTAATTGCCTATCACACCTACCCACAAAATAAACTGGCTCCCTGATACGGACTTTTTCGTCGTTTCTTGGTACCACGACTTCAGGGTCCTGCAGGCCGTGCAGGCCGTGCAGGAGGAGGGGTGGAGGGGTGCAGAGGGGTTCTGGGGTGTTGGCTGTAACCAGCCACCCACTCCCTAAAAAAGAACGGACGACCTGGAATAATACCTAGTAGGTATGCACCACGATTTTGCTCCAATAATACCTGTAAATGGGCAGTTACGAAGGTAAATTTTATATAACCATAACCACAAAGAAACGTTCTTTTTAATAATGTAACTGGTTTCGCTATATCATAAAAATTGATCGATTTGGATTACCATATAAAGATAGTCTATCTAGGCGAGCCAGACTGGCTGATTTGAGGTAGTCCGTTCTTTTTTAGGGAGTGGGTGCCAGCCTGCAACAGCCAGAAAACAAACCAGGCCGTGTTTGACATGTGAAGTGGGAGAAATAGCGGGTGGGTTTGTCTGAACTAGGAATTGTCTTACGGCGTTTGAACCCGCTCTACAGTCGTTTTCGTCCAGCCACAGCGCGCCAGAGTCGACGGTCTCCAGTATACCTATCCATCTCATTACTATCTATGTACCGCCCCCCATTCGTTGACCGGGCCGTCGAGGATTCTACCTGTTTCCTCCCAGTTGTACGCTCACGTTATACGTGTGCTGATGCAGGTGCCCACGCTGCCACAGTGGGTTTCCAGTCGCCGGCCCCACCGGGATGCCACCTGGATGCTGGATGTGGTTGATGTGGTTACAGTCATGTATAGTCCAATGTAGGGGGCCTGGGGGAGGCAGGGAGGCACTATGTAGGTAGGGAGACAGGCAAGCAGGGAGGGAGGCTCGGGGGAGCTGTCTAGGAGCGGTGGTAGTGTCTACAGAGATGGAAGGCATGGGAAGACAGTGACGTCGTGATTCGAGAGCCATGCATGCTACGGGTGGCTATGGAGACGAGGGGCTGACAAGTAGCGCACGAAGTAGCCAGAGCAGAGGCGTGAAAAATTCGTTACGGTCGAAAAACTGAGAAAACTCTGGTTGGCCCCCCACATTTCTGAGTTAGATATGGATCTCGGATGGAGTCCCGATGATGTCAAGCCTCGCTGGACGGCGAAAGCTTGAGCAGGCGAGTGGGCCACGGCACGCACTGTTCCAATTGCGGCTCTTCTCTCGGACTCATCTCTCGACTCAGCGGCGGCCGGGTGTCTCAGCAGCAGTGACTTCTGCACGTGTATGGAGACCAGGCTGCCGGCTAGATAATGCGATAATGCACTTCGGTGACGGGCCCTGGGGGATCGCCAGGGATGGCCTAGGATGGGTATGGCTTCCATTGGTGGCCATTGGACGGCACGGATTCTGCTATGCTCTGGCATGCTCTGGTATGTCCTGATATGTCCTGAATATGTCCTGATATGCTCGGTGCTCGGCAGCGTTGGCAATGATTAACGCGCTTCCACTATACCGCCGGCAGCCTCCGGGACGGTATCTGCATCTAAAAGCATCTTGTACTTCGTAGCTCGTAGTGGTAGGCATGTATCCGCCGAGCAGGTCTTACTACGTGGTAGCCTACTACCTATGTATACTATGTATGTTTGCAGTAAGTAGCTACGTAGTTGTTGTCATGTATGGCTTGTATGGCTATACGGTGCTAGTCTCCAGAGTATATCAAGGACAAGGAAGTTTAATAAGTCATGGACCGCCCTACCCGAGGCCAACAGTTTTGAACAACGTTAATCCGGTGGCCAAAAGGAACCTCTGGATGCCTCCTCCCCAATAGATATAACTAGACGACTACCCACCCCCTTTTGTTACCGAGTCATCTCGCTTTATCGAACTATCCTTGACTGACATCCTGCTTCCCGCTTTCTTATCAACCCATCCACCTTCATCCCATCTCTTGGGACCATCACTGCATAGAAGACTAGACCCCATACTGGACTAAGACTCCCTGCCATCCTTCATACCCAAGATCTTCAAGATGCCGGCCTTCGACGACGCTGACTTCGACGTCAACGCCCCTACGAGCCCATCCCAGCTCCAACCCCCCTCCTTCAACACCAATGGCTCCAACGGCAACGGGAACCTCGGGGTCTCCCCTAAGACCCATGGGATCCCGATCCCTTCGGACGTAGAGGGCGATGGCCCCATCGAGGTCCCGGCTACCAAGTCCTCCATCTCGGAGGCCTCCAAGTATATGCACAACCTGAGCGTGTCGCCGTCGCAGAAGGACCGGAGGTCGTCGCGGAACTCGTTCGGCGCGACGCTGCCCATCCCCCGGTCCAAGAGGCAGTCGCGGCTGTCGTCGGTGCACTACCCCAATGAAGATGGCCGTCCCACGCGGCCGGGCATGCCGGCCATCCAGCCGACGCGGGCGCTGCTCGCCTCGCAGGTGCAGTCGATCTCGGTGGAGAAGGTCAAGAAGGCCAAGAACATGGCGTTCGCCTTCGACATCGACGGTGTGCTCGTGCACGGCGACCGGTTGATCCCCGAGGGCAAGCGGGCGCTCGAGATCCTTAACGGAGACAACGAGCTGGGCATCAAGATCCCGCACATCTTCCTGACCAACGGCTCCGGTAAGCCCGAGCAGGCGCGGTGCGACCAGCTGCAGAAGATCCTGAAGAACCCCGTGTCGACGGAGCAGTTCATCCAGTCGCACACGCCCATGAGCGCGCTGGCCGAGTACTACAACACGGTCATCGTCGTCGGCGGCGAGGGGTACAAGTGCCGCGAGGTGGCCGAGGCCTACGGCTTCAAGGACATCGTGGTGCCCAACGACATCGTGGCGTCGGATACGACCATCGCGCCCTACCGGGTCTTCACGGACGAGGAGCGGGCCAGCTCGCGGCCGCGGGACTTCACCAAGGTCAACATCGAGGCCATCCTCGTCTTCTCCGACTCGCGCGACTACGCGACCGACATGCAGATCATCATGGACCTGCTGCGGTCGGAGAACGGCCGGCTCGGCACCGTGGCCAAGGACCCCGTCTCGCAGCGCATCCCCATCTACTTCTCGCAGGGCGACCTGCTGTGCCCGACCGAGCACCCCATCCCGCGCATGTCGCAGGGCGCCTTCCGCATTGGCCTCGAGGCCATGTACCGCGCCCTGACCGGCGTCGACCTCGAGCGTGTCGTCTACGGCAAGCCCGAGCTGGCGACGTACAAGTACGCCGACGAGGTCATGACCTCGTGGATGGAGCAGCTGCACGGCGAGGAGAAGCTGCCCGAGAACATCTACATGATTGGTGACAACCCGGCCTCCGACATCATCGGCGGCAACATGTACGGCTGGAACACCTGCCTGGTCCGCACTGGTGTCTTCCAGGGTGGCGACAACGACGAGAACAACCCGGCCAACTTCGGCGTCTTCCCCAACGTGCTGGAAGCCGTCCAGACGGCCCTGCGGAAGCAGCTGGGCGATGACTTCAAGATGTTCTTCGACGAGGAGAGCATCAACCCGGTCTTCAACGACCACAAGGCCAGCGCCGCGGCGGTGGTATAAGTCATGTTGGCCATGGCTGCTTGCTTCAAATCAAACTGCTTTTGGGATATTGCACGCATATGGTCTCGATCATCATGGTCATCATCAGATAGATCGGATCAGATCAGATCAGTCAGTTAGCCAATACTCGACTCGATCAAGAGGGCGTTTCAGGGATTGCTGGAAAATAAACATTTTTAGAGCGGATCGTGGCTTAAAGCCTCAACACGAACATGGGGATGGGGATGGCCGGGTTGTTAGACGACATGTTTTTCTGGTTTTTCATGATGAATGTCAGGACGAAATAGACCCTTCTCAGTCAGTCTATCACGATATTTTCTATATTTCACGGTTCAAGGTCTCACAAGGTTTTCATCTGAAGAGGGGTAGAACAGCATAGTATGAGTTATTAGACGCCTGACAGGCCAGATTCATATAGACAAGACACCCTTTACAGAAATACGATCTCGTGACATTAGTTAGTACCAGAATGGTTCCCAGTATGGCCAAGGATGTGTTGGCATGCCGCACTTCTTCCTTTTTGTAGTAGATCTCCGGTCTCCCTGGTAGCCCTAGCCGGGACTGGCAAATCCTAGCCAGGACTGGCAAATAGTGGCTCTATAGGGACTCTATCTAATCTTAACCGCCTGTCAACGTTGCATCGCGCAGGGTATTCGCAGCGGCGCATCGTATCGCATCGCCGTCGTGCGATACTTACCTCCAAACCACACGACAAAGGGCCAAAAAAGAAGCATCGCTAGATGTCTATACGACCCCAATAAGCCCGGCCAGAAGGCTTGTGGCATGCCGCTCTTTTATTCGTTGGTTCGCATCAACAGTCACTCATTTACGATATCTAATAATATACCTACGAAGCAGCTTGGTTAGTCGAGTCGATCGCCCTCCCGATGCGGTGGTCTTTCACGCCCTCACCGGGGCGGCTGCTACCGCTTCTGCTGACCACAGCCCTCCTCATCCGCACTTCATCCCAAGCCGACACCGACACCGACACCGACAACAGCAACAGCGGCTCCGGCACCATCTGGGCCACGCCGCACGAGCAGTACTCGTCCTCCGCGGGGGTGCTGGGGTGCAAGATCGACACGAACCGCGTGGCGTACTGGCCGGGCTCGGTGGACTGCAACAACATCTGCGTGACGGTGTCGTACGCAGGGCGGTCCGTGACGCTGCTGCGCGTCGACACGTCGCAGGGCGCGCACGACATCAGCTACGACGCGTGGAACTACCTGTACACGGGATCGTCGGCGGCGGACCAGCCGGCGACGGGCGGGGCCGTCGCCATGACCTACGCGTACGTGGACCCGTCGGAGTGCGCGGCCGCGGGCCTGCTGCACGCCGGCGCAGGGGACAAGCTGGCGTTCAGCGCGCCGACGGGCACGAACCTGCTCGTGAGCTGCCTGGGCGCCCAGCCCGACAGCTGGGTCGCGCGCAACTACGCGCTGTACAACATCGTCGACGCCGTCTGCACGTGGGGCTACGACGAGGAGTGCACGCTGGACTGGCCGGCGGCCAACCAGGCCGCGTGCCCGCACACGCTCGGCGCCATGGAGAGCCTGGCCGTCGCGGACCCGGTCTATAACATCCAGTACGGCACTGGCCGGACGGTGCTGGCGTCTACGGGGCAGGTCGTGGAGGGTGGTGCAAGGAGCAGCGGCAGCAGCAGCGGCAGCGGCAGCGGCAGCGGAGGCGGGGGCGGAGGCGGAGGCGGAGGTATTGGGATCAAGGGGCTGAACGGGGCGATCTCGGGCACGTATCATCAGCTCTGGTCCCTGATGGGCTGCTGGGTTGCGTTGCAGTGTGTGCTTGTTGGCTTTCTGTAACTAGACTACCTAGGTAGCAGCCCTTCGTTATTGCTCGCTTTCATCAGGCGTCCCGTCCCGAATGATACCCAAATGTTGGCGCCGTCTTCTACAACAAGATCAAACTTCTTTATCTGGTTGTGACAACGTGGTGACTCAAGAGTCATGTGATGATGTGATCATGCCGGTGCTCATCCTTACTAGGAATATATGATGTGACTTTCTTATTCGTGTTGTGTATCCCGCATAACCCACCTATCACGAGCTGTTCGCCACCATTTGAGTGAGCTACTGCCACCTTGGCTACAACCTTGAGTGAGGTGGTCCAAATGCTAACTTGTAACAACTATTACCATATATAGGGGGGAAGGTCAGTGAAGCTCGCATTCAGAGTGTTTCATAGGTTGAGGAGCCCCCACTGGCAGGTTGAGCCACCTATATAACGCGTAAAAGGGGTAAGCAGCTATATGGTAGCCTTAGAACGGCAGTTACGTATATAATTGCTTAGTAGTTACTATTGAGTGGTACACAGAGGCCCTCGCTCTAGTCAGAACTTATAGGAAAATCCTCGAGATAAGCCCAAAGTCAGCCTTCCGCTCTTCACGTCCAGATTCCCCAAGCGAAAGGACATTGCGAACCCTCGATTATTGGCTGCGTGTTACCCACATGTCGTCGATCCCAAAGTACCATGAACGAATCGGCCTCGTAATACTTGTTACTCCGTCTGGGGATTTCAATGATTGGGGGGCGGGGGTCTAGCTTTAAGACTACTTCGGAGCACATCGCAGTAGCATATAGACCACCTCCTCCTATTCTACCTAAGCAGCACGCTAAGTGACAGCAGGAGGCAGCGGCACATGGCGATAGGTGGATTATATAGGAAAGCAGAATAGCAAAGCTCAAGACATATAAGAGATTTGGAAGCAACACCTAATTTCATGAGCAAACACGCATCATCAAACATTATACCGGAGTATTTCGATTCCTGTTAGCAACATGTAAAACTCGACCCTTGTTGGATCAAGGCAATCACTTGGTAGAGTTCATTGTTATCAAGAATCATCTATCAGCCAACTTTATCATTGTATTGACCGACCCCAAGCGTCTATATGTATGCTATAACGAAAGGCGATTCTCCACCAAGACCGTGACAGCTATGCCGTCTCTATGCTCTCGCAAGATTGAAACAAACACCCAATGTCTATATCACCATCCTGTAAATCAGGAAGAAGAAAGAAAGATATGATCCACGCTTCAGAGGCCGAGCAAAGCTCGCGCACCCGGCTCGCTGCAGACGTAAATTACGTCATGGGCATCGCTAAAGCCGTTGAATTTGGTGGCCGAGCACTTGGTGTAGGCGCCCATGTTCTCGAAGTACAGCCAGTCACCGACATCGAGCTCGTGATCGAAGCGAATGCTCTCCGTGATGCGGTCAATGCCATCACAAGTCGGACCCCAGATGGAATACTCAATGCCATTGTTCATGCCCTCGGGAACAGCGTCTGCATAGGACGTGTTATAGAAGCACCGCCTGCCAGAACGCAAAACTTTAGCGATGGGATGTTGATGATCGAACATGATGCTGCTGAAATTGCCGTAAAGACCATCGTTGATGTAAGTCATGTAGGCAGTCTCACGAGTCGCAGGATTCTCGATGGCACGACGGGCAATGATGTTGCAGGCAATAGTGAAAGCAGTGGACACATAGTATCGGCCAGGCTCAGCGATGATGTTGATGTGTGGTGGGAAGTACTCATCAAGAGACTCACGCAGGACACGTGCCATGTCCTCGAAAGTATCACCACTGAAACCGCCGCCAACATCCAGGGTATGTAGATCAAAGCCGTGAGCATAGGCCTGTTTGAAGACAACATCTGCATCTTGGACCGCTTTCAGGAAAGAAAGCGGGTCCGAAGCGCCCGAGCCCACGTGGAAGCTGACACCAACGACGTTGAGACCAAGCTCTTTGGCGAGAGCTAGGAGGCCATCGGTATCTTCCAGAGAAGCTCCAAACTTCAAGCTCAGGCGGCACAAGCTCGAGGAGTCATCAGTCAGGATGCGCAAATATAGCTCCGCGTTGGGAAACAGCTTCGCGATCTTGCGCAACTCATCGGCGTTGTCAAATGTCATCTGCTTGACTCCTTGGCTGGCAACATAGCGCACATAGGAGTTGGTCTTGCACGGCTGGGCGTAGATGATACGGGCAGGGTCAACACCCGCGTTCAGGACCTGCTCGATCTCAGACTTGGAGGCACAGTCGAACCCAGTGCCCAGTCCAGCGAGAAGCTGGATGACCTTAGGGTCGGGGTTGCACTTGACCGCTATTGGGATAAGTTAGTCATCAGTTTACTGACACCATTGCTGGAACATACGGGACTGACATACCATAGAAGGGTTTCACGCGGGGAAGATTCTTCTTCCATCGCATATGCTGGCGGTAGACCTCGCCAAGATCGCCGACGAAAAAAGTGTCCTCATCTCCCGGGTCGCAGGATTCATGATCGATGTTCTCAACGCGGTTGCGAAGAGCATCACCGATCATTTGTTTCGCAATTATAGCGCCATTTTGCTGGTAATTGTCGAAGAACGGATTCTTCAAAAAGTAATGGTTATTCTCGTAAGTAACCGGGGCAATGCACTCGACGGCTGCTGTTGCCATAACCATATCCCCAGCTAGGCGGCACACGGGGATTGTTCGGGAGGTCTAGAGAGGCTTTCTTTTCAGGTTTGCGTAGACGTAACTTCAGAGGCGACTCTGGTTGTTTTGTACCGCACTGTCTGTCCTGGAAAAGGGCAGATAGATAGGATGGGAAAAGTAGGATACCAGCAATCTAGTACCTCTGGTGTTAGGGGGGTCGAAAACGATAGCTTCCTGATCCCTCAGCGATCTGACGAGGCCTCCTCGACTCTCCCTCGGCGAGAGGAAGAACCGCAGAACTCGTCCTATGCGGCAGTTGGTTGGTGGGGGGACACTCGGGAGTCAGTTGGGGGGTTGCGTCGAGCAAAAGGGGCGCTTGGTTCTGCTTAGGGAATCTCAGCAGAGGGTGGTGGGCGGGAGTTGATGATGTGGAAGGTCTTTCGAAGGCTGAAATCTTGGTCAGAGATGATTTTCACGGCTCTAGAAGCCGTGGTGGCGGAGGTTGCCTTTGAATCGATCAAAGGCTAAGTCGAGGGATATTTTGGAGGGACGACGTGCGAGGCAACCACGTCGGGGATTGGGGTTCAGATGTGGTCAACTGTATATGGGCATATACAGCGCAGCGAGGTAGGAATTGGGATTGTCTGTCTGGAAGGGGCAGAATATGATAGCTATGGAATCTTTGCTATTTTGCTGTTGTGTTTGTCCTTTGATCCAGAGCTGTTGTTGGTGGTGTTGGTGATGGTGATGGTGATGGTAAGGATAGTGGTAAGTAGTAGGTAGTGAGGTGTTAGTGGTGAGGGTGACGGAGACGGAGAACAATTATGACAAACAAGAACGTGAGTGGTCAGGTCTGTACCTAGAGGGTGCAGGTGTGATGTCTGCCTGTGTGCTGTCTGCTGTGATCTGCTGTTGTCTGCTGTCTGTCTAGTGCTACTTAGCCACCTAGCCTATTCTAAGTTACGGCGGGAGCAAATATTTCTGCTGTGTGCCTGATGTCTTGGTGTGTCTGGTGCGTGTGCGCTCACAGAGCTTAAACTCGGCGCCAGACTGCCAGGTTCAAACCCAGACAGCCAGAATCTGCAGGCAACCTGCCCTGACCTGCCGCAAGACTGGCAGAATCTGGACAAGCTCTTTCCAGAAGCAGGTACTAAGGCTAACTCCAGCCAATAAGGTTTCGTGGCGGGGCACAGGAATTCTGGGGCATGTGATTTTTAGGTCCTGGGGAGGGAGCCGCTGGAGCCACTTCTCGGATTTCCAGCAGTGACGTACCGGAATTGGCTGCGCTTACAGGCAATGGATCGCTATGGATCCCTTAACTCGATATTTTTTGCCGCGTTGGAACTTCAGCGATTGAGCGGTCAATCGGCTCTAGCAGGGTGAGGCAGCGCAGGCAGGCCTCTAAGAGCTGGGCAGGTGGGGAAGTGGAAAATTTTCGAGTCTGGGGGAAGAGGGTCAGAAAACAGAAGCGACGAGAAGATGACTGCCCTTTTAATCCCATCATCATCGACATGTCTGCCATGTGCATGTCGGGCGGGATTCAGTCAGAATGGAGAATACGGAATGCGGAATGCAGAACGCAGAATACAGAAAACAGAATGCAGCGTGTCAGGAAGTGCAACATGGAAGTTCTGACGGGAGTATACGAAGTATTATATTGTATCTCACTGGTGTTCCTCATGTCCCTCATCTCCCTTCCATACATGCAGACCTACGATCATATATACACATATTGCATACTTGCGTACAAACCACGACAACCTGCGGGGTATAAAAATATGAACGCCCAACTAGTCAAACGCCGCAAATGGAAATACTATGGAATCGGTTGGCTCGTTCGTTCGGTGTGGTTGCATCGATGACTGATGACTGACAGGCCCAGATCGTGTGCATAATGGCTAGGTAACAATTGTAGTTAGGATGCGAGCGAGGAAGGGTTGTGACCGACACCTCGAAGCGGAGATCGCGCATCAGGTAGGAATAGAAAGAGAAAGATCCCAGGATCTCATATTATGGGTAGAATTTTTGGCGCATGCGAGGGGTAAGCTGGAAACCCATTGGCTGCATAACAAATAGGTGCTGATGCTAATGCATGGTCTTCCTATATCATATCCTGTATTATTCGGTTGTACAGCTTCACGACCTTGACGACTTCACGTTGTGCGACCCTGTCGTGGCTGCGTGGTCGGCCATTTCAACGGCCGATCGATGACAGTAGAGTCCCAGACAACATGCAGGTATCAAGTATCGAGTATTCATGTTCTGCGATTCAGATAATATCAAGTTGGTAGAACCTTGATACCATTAGAGGTGGCCTTGCTACAAAACTGTACGAGCATCTGTGAGATGATATCCTGAATCTTGCTCATCCTAGCTTCGTTCATCTGTCTACTAGGTACGTAGGGATGTGTCGATAATCCTGTGTCGATAACCCCGAGTACAGTCGTAAGAGCAGCTGTATTCTCAGGGGATGTTTCGGCATATTTCAACCTTCTGCGATACAGCATATTGAGCACAACAGATGAGATCGAGAAAGGCCTCTCCAAGTTGTGTGCCATCTAGCCGTGATCATGTTCCATTGGCCTGATCTCTTTTGGCCTGTTCCGTTCTACGAGAGTAGTTAACCATCCGTCGACCTCCATCCAGTCTTGAGTGTCTACATCGAATATATATAGAGGTGGATGGTGATATGCTGCTTATCCGACTTCTATACCTCCATATCTGCTTATCCGTATATATGATTTGAGGTATGGCTACAAACACGGCAGGAAGATAACTAAGGCATAGGATATAGAAGATACCCCGTGTTCTATATGGCTATTTGCACATGTAACCAACTACCAACGTGATAGCTGCAAGGCACTCCCTCTGCTCCACTCCTGCCAACCTACATAACATATATGGGCACAATACGAAGCGAGGCCTCTTGGTCAGCACTCAACGGCTTCCCTGATCTTCATCCTACGATGCGACCTTCAAAGCGGTATATGACAACTCAGCAGGCCGGGCTTGTGTGTATCCCATGCCCGCGGTCTCCTTGACCGCAAATTAGCAATTTAATCTGTTCCACCACCCGTCCAGTTTCTAGCAGCGCGAATGTGGTGATACAGTGATGCGGTGGTGCGGACGTATATGGTAGAATGGGTTGCATTGATAGCCGACCTCTGATCTAACGTCCTGTTCTCGTGCCGGCCAACCGGAGTTTGTCCTCAGTTCACGTTCAGTGCTACATCTTCTAGGATTCATATTGCCAACCCAAAAGCCCTTGACTGATGCCGTGTTGTTGATGAGATCCAGGTGACAGGCCGCCCTCGGACACTGGGCGGCCTTTTGTATCTATATACCCGCTGTAGATCTTCGTGGGATCAACTCGGAGACGATAATAAAGGCTATGGTCAGATTGCGACATAATTGTGTCCCAATCGGACATACGAAGCCAGCATAACGTTTCTTTTGGCCTTACCTGGGAGGGGATTGTGGTGAGGCAAATAAATGTACGTCAGGCTGTAGCGCTTTGTACCTCCTCGTTCCCCCTACGGCTTGCCACTTTGGAACAATGCCTCTGTAACGGGGCGAAATCATGATGGTGGGCCTACGTGACTCTGCGACTCTGCGATCCTGCAACTCTGCAACTCTGCAACTCTGCACCATCGATGGCTCTAGTGTTTCCGATCTGGATTCGCCACGGCCGGGTTCACACAGCATCGGCAATCTTACCCTTCGTATGGGGGTGAGTCTCCGGTCCCGTGCCCATTTTCCTTCTAGAAGCTCACTCGTGGCAATCTGGGAGTGCATACAGCGACCAGGTGCCGATTGGAGCTGTTCTCCTCACCGTTGCGACCTGCGTTGCACAACTGCGTGAGATAAGCTTCTGGCAAAAGCTTAGCTCTCGAGATGTACCGAATGAATGCCCCCCTCGTAAGGAAGATCGACGCCTGCACCGAACGTTCTCTTCCGTAGAAAATGGCACCCTGGCTTGGAAGGTGACATCTCGTCGTAGCCTTCCTGGGTGCGCCATGCCCAATCAGAGTGCTGTCAGATATTGGAGAGGTCGGGGGTGCGTCCTGCCGGCAAGAGAGAAGTGAGATTATGTGAATGAAGCGGGTGTTACCCCCTCAGCTGCCCCCTATTGCTAGGTATGCAGACAGCAGACTTGTACACACGTGTATCGCCTATGTATGTATGCATCGTACTTCTTATGCCTACATGTAGAACATATAGAACTGTTACACACAATCCCTCGGCTGTATAACAGATACAGCTGCATGCACATAGGGAGGTGTGTGTTATGTGCCTGGTGTGTTGGATGCATCGTGGTAGGTAGTAGGCCGGCCGGCAGGTCTCTAATAGGGAGGGACGGTAGGACAATATTAGGGAGTATAAGCTTGAGCTTAGACCACCTTGGAGGAGTGCCGACAATAGGTAGGATACGAAGCAGATGTGGCTAAACCTCATACAGCCTAAAACCTCACTAGTCTACTTCGTAGGTACGTAGTCAGATGCCCAGCCTTTCCCCATTCCCCAATCAACTTACAGCCCGTACCTACGAAGGTAGCGGCCAAAAGTAAGTAGCCCTGGTCCCACTGTTTTTTGGTGCAGCAAGGGCTACTTACTTTTGGCCGCGACCTTCGTAGCTACTGTAGAACCTGGAAGTGCCGTAACACGCGAAGACCATCGCCTAACCTGATCAACTAAAATCGCCCGTCAACTCACTAAAGTCTAAGCCAGACAAAGTCTAAACCAGACCATGAATGCAACGCCAACGCCAACGCCAACATCAACGTGACAGCATCATCAACTAGAAGCCCCCTTATCGTAATCATAATCGTAATCACAATTACTGCCACCTGGGAATTCCCTCGAACCCGGATGAACCATGCCTCCCATGGGGTACAAGTACCCGCCAGGCTCATACAAGGTCAGGAACAAAAGGGGGCCTAAACCCTTCCCAGGAACGCGCCGGAAGCGATGCGACCTCCGAGTGCCTCCGCCGCAGCCCATCGTGCGCCCCAAGACGACGTACAACAAGAAGCGGAAGACCGCCGTCCTCATGTACCTGATCCACCACCGCATCTCCGATGCCCGCGGCTTCCAGAACCGCGACCACTACAACCCCATCACCCGCATGCGGGAGGGCATGGCCCCGCTGAGCATGGAGGAGGCGAAGCAGCGGAGGGAGTACTGGGACAAGGGCGCCGTGGTGTACCGGCCGCCGACCTTCCGCGACGCCGAGCACTTCTGGAAGATCCCGCATTCTACCATCACCCACTGGTGGAAGAGGAGGGCGAAGTACCTCCCCGCCACCGAGGTAGAGCGCGTCAAGGACTACAACCCTCTGAGTGGTATCTCGATGGGGCCCCTGCCACTGCCAGGGCCCAGCGACGCTTCTTCACCTGGGGTTCTCCAGCAGCAGCAGCAGCAGCAGGATCCCGGACAGCCATCGGCAGGAGCCGGACCATCGGACGAGCCAGAACTCATTGAACTAGATGACGATGACGACGACTCGAGTGACGACTCTAGTGACGACGACTCGGCTTCGGTCGCGACCGAAGATGCCACCGGGAACGACAGAGGCAACCTGGACGAGCGCATAAAGACCGAGGACACGGGCGAAGTTGATGCCGATGCCGATGCCGATGCCGATGCCGATGCTGATGCCGATGCCGATGCAAGTGCCGAGGGTGGCGCTAAGGGTGGTGGTGCTGAGGGTAATGCTGAGGGCGATGCAGAGGATGCACTCGAGGATGCACATGAGGACATACATGATAACGCATCTACGGACGCACCTAAGGACGACGTGGATATTCCCATGGATGTACAGCACTCAGAAGACATCACGGAGCACGAAGATGCCGAAGGTGAAGACATCGAGGATTCAGATGAAGTCCATGCCGCTATATTTGATCTGCAGACTGCTTAAACAGCTCGCCATGTGAGGTGGTTCGCGACATGATCATCGATTTGCCTACCTAAGAAAGGTCTACCTACGCACCTCACCTGACCTATCACATCGTCCCAATGGGAGTTTTGGGAGGATACATCGGTGAGAATCGTCACACGCACCGTATAATCTAGACGCTAGGTAAGAAGCACCGTGTCCGAATCTCTACTGTTCAACAACCCAGAGCCCCAACATGTGCCAAGTGAAAGCTGCGAGTAGTTCCAATGGGAGATGATATTGACGCGTCTAGATAGCCATGATAACACGATATTCGATTATCATCCCGGCAATCCCCATGGTATCTACGTCTACATGTATTCAATCTTACATTTGGACTGCAAATATCGGCGACGGCAATTTGGACGGCGGTTCGGGACCATGCTCGAGCCGATCCAAACAACTTACCGAGCAAGAGCGAGCCTTCCTGGATGGTTCTTTGGGCCAGGCATGGTCCTGGCCCATCTCCTTAGGCTCTGATGCTTACCAGTATTTCACGGCCTGCGGCCTTTTCGGTGCCCCGGTAGCCGCAACTGTCGCTATACTTACTCTCGAGTGGTAGCCTTGAGCACAGTAATGCTTGCCAAGGATATGGCAAGCCTCGTGATCGAGCCCCCCGACTCATTAGATGACGTTCACGCTCTCAGTATGTTGTCGGATGATCCTCTGGTCAAGAAGGGGGGCTGTATTAGGTGTCTAATCGTAGGAAGAGGGGGCTGTCTGCTTTATCACGCAGATATGTTCCCAAGTGCCTATCTTCACGTATGCATCTACCTGTTACGTCATGGCGTAAGTTACGGGTATGCGGGAATAGACTACTGGTATATCACGTCTCGTTCAGCCCCCTATTGGCCTGATGTTAAGGAAGGTTATAACCCCAACTATGCTAGTATCATAGACTACAATAGTTCAATGCTCATCGCCATTATATTTTGAAGTAATATTGGTTTCTCTAGCTTACCGTTTTGTACAGGTCGATTCGTATTTTCCTACTAATATCGTGTCATCGATGGGTCATGTCGACGGGTAGAGCGACTTGAAAAGGGCTTAGCCCAGACTACATACATATAACCACCCGGCATCCTAACCAACATCCAGTATTCCTTGTCAACTAGGCGTATGGCGCCGACGTGGCGTTCGTTATATGTTGGTCTACCAGTCGTTGTGGCATGTAAGTCCGGAACCCCACCCATGTTCCGGCGCTGTGCGACACATCTATGCATGTCCGGGTTTCTCTCATGGCGCTGGCCGATCGTCTTAAGCCGCTAGGGAGACACGATCGTGCCGTGCCATGGAGAGCTTGCTCGACACGATATGATGGGTTCAATGACAGCCTATCGGCGGTCGGTGCTATCGTACTTACCTAGTTCAAACATGTACTATAGAACGGGGTTTAGGCGTTGCCATAAAATAGATCTACATCCTTGGATTTCATATTCCTGGGTCTGGTTAGCACAGGACCGACGACCTCATACTTCCTTTTCTATCTACGGAAAGACACTTAAAAACATACAGTCGCAATGGCATGAAGCTAGTTATCTACTCTTCTTAGCACCATGTCACATTCGACAGACTCAGCCCGAACGGCGTCGAAACGGGGGCCTGACATGATGCCGGCGGCACACCACTTTCACCGGGGCCACCGCCATACCGGCAGCCTAGACACGGCGGCGTCATTATCGCGAGTTCGCGGCCAACATGCGAGCAATTCGGTGTGGCAAGAGGCAGCACCCCGGAAGAGCAGCGGCAGCTCGCTCCAGCTGCCCCAAGATATCGTGAACTCCCGTTCGTCGTTCACGCAGGACGTTCTGGAATCGCTACATCGTCACTCGTCATCTACAAAGCGATGGTCATTTTCACCACTGCCAGAACCGCTGCACGAGGGCCGCAATGGAAGTAAGACCACCACAACAGATCCGGATGTCCCTCTATACCCGTTAAATACTTATGAGTATGGCGCCCGGGAGACAGACGGGGACCCCCCAACTTCCACCATGGGACCAGCAGCAGCAGCGAGCCGCGAAACCCTCTCAGGGCCGCCGCCGCCACGCCCACGACCACGCGCATCCACGCGGCCTCCCTACCCGTCCGCCGCCAAGACGGCACTCATCATGTTCTCGCTCTACATCGCCATCTTCCTCGTAGCGCTGGACCGGACGATCCTGGGCCCGGCCATCCCGGCCATCACGGACGAGTTCGACTCGATCGGGGACATCGGGTGGTACACGTCGGCGTACATGCTGACGGCGTGCGGGTTCATCCTGCCGTACGGGCGTGTGTACACGCTGTTCCCGGCCAAGCCGGTCTTCCTGTCCGGGATCGCCCTGTTCGAGGCCGGCTCGGCCGTCTGCGGCGCCGCGCCCTCCTCGCTCGCCCTGATCCTCGGCCGCGCCGTCCAGGGGCTCGGCAGCAGCGCCGTCTTCACCGGCGCCGTGCTCATCATGACCCGCGTCGTGCCCCTGCGCCGCCGCCCCCTCCTCCAGGGCCTCTTCGGCGCCTGCTTCGGCGTCGCGAGCGTCGTCGGCCCCCTGCTCGGCGGCGTCTTCACCGGCTCCAGCGCCACCTGGCGCTGGTGCTTCTACGTGAACCTGCCCATCGGCGCTTTCACCGTCGGCGTCGTCGTGCTGGTCCTGCGCCTCGGCGAGCTGGATCGCCCGCCGCCGTTGCCGCCGCTGCCGCCGCTGCGGTTGTGGGGAGGGCGGTGGCGGGGTGGCGCTGGTGCTGGTGGAACAGCTGCGACGACGACGACGACAGGGGGCGGTTGGATAGATACTGCGAGGAACCTAGACCCGCTGGGCACGCTCCTATTCCTCCCATCCGTCACTTGTCTCCTGCTCGCGCTGCAATGGGGCGGCGCCGAGGGGTCCAGCTGGGGCGCGCCGCGCGTGGTGGCGCTGCTGGTCGTATTCGGGGTGCTGCTCGCGGCGTTCGGGGCGTGGCAGTGGGCGACGCGCGGCACGACGGCGACGGTGCCGGGGCGGGTGCTGCTGCAGCGCAGCGTGGCGATGGGCGGGCTGTCGCAGTTCTGCGTCGGCGCCGTGATGCTGACGGTCGCGACGTACATCCCGCTGTGGTTCCAGGCGATCCGGGGCGCGTCGGCCATGCAGTCCGGCGTCGACACCATCCCGCTCGTGCTGTCGGTCGTGTTCGGGTCCGTGGCCAGCGGCGGGCTCGTCCAGCGCTGGGGCCGCTACGCGCCCTTCATGCTCGCCGGCTCGTGCCTCATGGCCGTGGGCGCCGGCCTGCTGGCCATGCGCTGGAGCGCCGACAGCCCCCCCGCCGCCTGGATCGGCTTCCAGGTCGTCCTGGGCCTCGGCGTCGGCTCCACCATGCAGCACCCCAACCTCGCCGTCCAGGTCGTGCTGCCCGCCGCCGACATCGCCACGGGCACGGCGCTGCTCGCCGTCTGCCAGACCCTCGGCGGCGCCGTTTTCGTGGCCGTGGCCCAGAACCTGTTCCTGACCCGGTTTACGGCCGCCCTGGAGGCCCTGGACCCCGCCAGTGGTATCGACCTCGCCCGCGTCACGCAGTCGGGCGCTACCGACTTAACGCAGATTGTCCCCGCCGACGTCCTTCCCGCCGTGCTCGAGGCGTACAACGACAGCCTGACGCGGGGCCCGTTCTTCGCCGCCCTGATCGTCGCGTGTTTGGCTGTTCCGGCCGCGCTCGGTATGGAGTGGCGCAACGTCAAGGATGGGGGCGTGCAGGACAAGATGGTGGTGAGCGGCGATGAGGAGTCAGCGTCGGGTTCTTCTCTACTGCTAGTGGATCAGGGGCCGAGAGGGGACGGTAGTGCGAGGGGAATAGGAGAGAAGACTGTTCGGGATGGGCCGGGCATGGTACCCGGGGCAGAGCAAGCGAGAGATTAAAGAGCCTGAGCTCGTAAGAGACGCGCCTTTGTGTCTAGCTAGATGACTTGACAAGACTTCAAGTTTTCGTTACATGATATAGACCTGTATTTAAAACAATGACCAATGATAATGAATTATATATATATGTTGTATCAAGGCCCTATTAAGCTATCTTTGGTTTCAGTCTTGAAGCATTTATTTTGCTCTCCACCTGGAGATAATAATCTTGAAACAGTGTTTCCGATTCATTGGACGGTCCATGTGTAATCCTTTCTAAGTCGGAACCGATCAATAGTGTGCGTAATACGACCATAGCCGGATCGA
Organism: Diatrype stigma; assembly: GCA_022225965.2. Classification (NCBI taxonomy): domain Eukaryota; kingdom Fungi; phylum Ascomycota; class Sordariomycetes; order Xylariales; family Diatrypaceae; genus Diatrype; species Diatrype stigma. Next base: position 28,793 of record JAKJXP020000124.1, on the reverse strand, counting down.
GCAAGTTTTACTTGGGTGACCTCGGGACTCTCGGTTGTTTACAAGTCATTGATTTGTTACATCTTACACAATACCATATCGAACTTCCAATATCATCGTTATAAACTATGAAGTTTCATATAAGCGGTGACATATATATACTCCAGTTAATGACCCCGAAGGCACGTATATAAAGGAGTGTGGATCATTTCATGTTTACAACTACTCGTTTTCATGTAATATAAGTACGTAGGTCACCGGATATCTTCTATGAGGCAATATGTGCCATGAACTGCAATACATACGATTGGCATGGAAATGTTGTCTACATCCCTGTAATAGCCCCGAGCGCTGTGTTACCCAAAATCGTCTGTCATACGGGTGGCGGCTTCGGACATGCAGACGTGTGTGAGAAAAGAACGCCCCTGTGTGATCCTTTTTGCTCCTCGGGCCCGTAAACCCTTGGCGATTGCGGATCCCTCAGCCCTTTGTCGACTGCCAGCGGTCCAGTCAGCATTATCGCGCAAGGCCATTGGCGTTTGGGTCAGTCTGATGTGCCCGTCATGGCCGCCATGCATCACAGCCGTCGGACTGCTACAGGCGAAATCCCGTGGTGAAGGGCGCCACAAAGCCCTCTCTATCTATCAGCTACAGGGTTTAGAGAGCTCTTTGCTCGTACGACCGCGCCGGTTATATTCGCTTATAAGCACCCAGAGGGAAGTAAGCCATATACGCGATGGATTTCCCAACGATGCTGTTGCTGCTGCTTCTCGAGCAAGCCTCTCGTATTGCCTAATCTCTGATTGTCGTATGATCCATACTTACATGCCATGACCGCCACGATGACAGACCAGAAGGCGACCGGCAACAAGGGAGGAAAGAAGAGCATCCACGTAGTCGTCAGCGTCGCCTTCCAAGACGCGGGCGACACGACGCGGGCGATCGCCATGGCGTCGGCGCTGCGGGCGCAGTGCCCGGCGGACCAGGTCGACCTGCGGGTGACGTTCCTGTCGTGCGGGTCGCGGTTCGAGTACCTGATCACGGACGCGGGGTTCGCGATCGCGGCGGCGCAGCCGCGCGTGGCCGGGATCAGCGTGGCGCACGACCTGGGGTGGAGCTTCCCGGAGTTCTTCGGCTCGCCGGCGATCGCGCGGGGCTTCATCGAGGGCCAGCTGGCGGCGCTGCGGGCGCTGCGGCCCGACGTGGTCTTCCACGGCATGTGGGCGCCGGCCAGCCTGGCGGCCCGCATGCTGGGGATCCGCACGGTCAACTTCCTCCCCGTGCCGCTGCACCCGGGCGCCTTCGCCCACGGCCTCATCCGCGACCTGCCCGACGCGATCCCCCTCGCGACGCGGCTGCCGCGGCCCGCGCGCCGTTGGCTCGCCTGGCTCGGCGGCGGCGTCATGGTACGGCGCGCCCCCATCTTCTGGCAGCACAACCTGGGCGCGGCGGCGCGGGAGTGCGGCTGGCCCGGGCTCCAGAAGCAGGGGGGCCCCATCTCGCTCTTTGACATGAACATGGCGGACCTAAACCTCGTCAACGACCACCCGGCCTTCCACGCCGACTACGCGCACCGGCTGCCGCCGAACATCGTCCTCACGGGCCCGCTCTTCGCGCGGAGCAGCGGCGAGCTCGACGCGGACATCGTGGCGCACATGACGTCGGGTCCGCCGGGGTTTCACGCCATCCTCGTGGCCATGGGCAGCTCGGGCACGGAGGACTTCCTGCTCGAGGCCATCAAGGCGTTCCGGCTGCGCGAGGACGACAACTGGAGGGCCGTGGTGCTGGCATCGCCGTCGATCTGCCCGGTGGAGAAGGCGCAGGAGGCGGCGGCGGGCGACCTGCGGCTGCTCGTGACGTCGCGGTTCATCCCGGCGCCGGCGGCCAACGCGCTCGCCGACCTGGTCGTCCTCCACGGCGGCCAGGGGACGGTGCAGACGGCCGTGGCGGCCGGAAAGCCCATTGTCGGCGTGGCGCTGCAGATGGAACAGCAGGTCAACCTGGACATCGTCATGGACGCGGGTGCCGGCATCCGTGTTCAGCGGCAGTACTGGAAGGCCAAGACTATCCGCAACACGGTACGGGCGGTGCTGGACAACCCGAGCTATGCGGCAAAGGCTAGGACGTTGGGGGAAACAATAAACAACATGGATGGCGCGAAGACTGCTGCCGAGGTGATGTGGAATTTCATTCTCAAGGATGAAAAGGTATGATCAGAGGGAAGGATAATAGGTGCCGTGGGAATCGGTGCCGTGGGATGTTGGACAGATCACTTTACCCTGAGAACATAAAAGTATGTGCTAGATTTGTAATTAATTCATCAGCCCCTTCTGGGTATTGTTGCCGCTATTACCTGCTGACCTATTTATCATTATGAAAGCATCATCAAGTGTCTCATCAACAAACAGATACAGAATGACTTCATACTGCTACCTACCGGTAATAACTATAGCAGAAAACAACTGCGAAAAGGTAACACGAACCTAGTGAAAGGCATAACACGAGGGATAGCGTGGATGATCTGTATTTTCTTTTTCTTTTTTTTCTTTTAGCTATGTACCTACCTGCTTACCTCGTTATTGGCAGGCCAATGTTGCGTTGCATACACTCAGATTGCGCATTGTGAACAGCATTGATGTGGGGGCTAGAAGTTTGGATAATGCACATACCTGTGCAAATAACAAGAAATTGATGAGGTCTTGAGTAGAGATTGTACTCTGTTCTATAGTCCGGACTTCCAAGGCTGGGGAATCCGAGTCTGTAAGAACGAGCGGAAAGAGCAAGCCGGGTCTGCGTCCGACCCTCTCGGGACATCAGCTAACCCAGCTTGTGTTGATTCACTCTTGCGTCGTAGTAGTGGTCTCCATGCTATGGGTATCTAGAGACTCCCCGCGAAGGAAGCTCTAAGCAGGAAGACGTATCATGTCTGAACGCTGAACACGATGGATCGTGTGTGTGTGTGTGTGTGTGTGTGTCAAGTTTAGCACATGGAAGCATGGCTCAGAATAAGATATGAGAAGGGGATCAGGGGCATAGAGGATGATTACATGCTTGAAAGCATTATATTCAAAGGCCTCGAGATGCCGGAGATGGGTATATGTACAATATTGTACAGAAGCTTTTACATATATACAGTTGTTACAATTGCAAGACAAATCACGACTCAGGTGATGTTCCGCCATTGACGTCCATCTCATGGACCTTCCAGGAGCTGTCGACCCAGTCTTGCTTCTTACCGAGGAAGGCGACTCTTTCTTCCTCCTTGGCAAGGGCATCGACGATGTACTTCTGAGCAACTTCGCGAACCTGGTCTTTGGTCACGTCTAGCAGCTGCTCGCGCCGTTTCTGCTTCATCTCTTCGGTGATACCCGAGACGAACCGATCCATACCCTCGGTATTAACCGATCTAGGGGCGTCAACACTCTGGAAAACGGAGATCTTAGCCTCTTCGAAGTCCTGCTCGGACCACTGCTTGTCGAGAGCCCAGCGACCAGCATTCCGCATGATGGAGAGTGTGTTCTGAGGGTTCGGGTCGCGGTAGGAATAGAACCCGAACAGACCATCTAAACCTTTCATATACGCACCACCACCATAAGCTCCGCCCTTCTCACGAATTTCATGATGCAAGTGTTTATGGGTAAGCAGCTGTGCGAGAATCTGGAGCGGGGCGCCGTTGGGGGAAGTGTATGAAACGCTAGGGAGGGCGAGGCCGCCATAGTAGACTTGGTATGGAAGGGGGAAGAATGCCTTGATGTCCCGTGCTGATTCTTGGTTTGACGCAGGTGAAAAGGAAATCGGGTCGGTAGGGCGAGAAGCCATGAACTGCTGCAATGCCTTCGAGTTCTCCTGAGAACTGTCGGACCCACAGGTCAAAGCTGTACGCATGCTGGTTCCGGCTAAGGCAAACCTCTGGATTTGCTTGAGCTTCTCGATCACATCCTCGTATCGATCTGATTGAGGTCGACCTGCCAGCGAAGTAATCAACTTCACTTGCGATAGCCCACCGACTTGCTCACCAAGATAGGCATTACGAGTCAAGCCAGACTCCGCATATTTCCGAGCAAACGAATGACCAGAAGAGGCGATGTCGTTCACTACACCATCAGCTGAAGCCTCCAGCAGCTGTCGAATGCGCAGTGCAGCCTCAGGACTGTCGAAGTCGGTTTCCAGAACGAGTTTGCGGATCAGATCAAACATCACAGGCACATTGCGATCGAGCGCCATACCTGTGAAGGCCAAACCCTCCGAAGCCTGGTGGAAATCAGTTGGAGAAGCAGTCGAATGATATCCAATAGATACACCCCCTGTCTTCAATTTGATCAGATCCTCGAGCTGCTCCATGGTCATATCTTTCGTCCCTAATCGCATAATGGAATCCGTGAACAGCGGAATTAAGACCCGGAGTTCGTCAGGGAGATTCTCAAGCTTATTGATTGCGCGGAAGTAAGTGAGACCGTTGGTGGGAGCTTCGCGCCACTGAATCGTAGTGCCGTGGGCGGATTCGTCTCTCACCACAACAGGGTCCTTTGATCTCGGGATATCTTTAACATAGACCGTAGGCAGACAGCTCAGGTCCTCAGTATTGGATTTACCCTGTTCAGCAAGCAATTCCAACTCTCGCTGTTCGAAGAACTTCCGGGCCTTCTCCTCGCCACCCGCTTCCTTTGTTGCTTCGATAATCTTAGAGGCTAACCTCTCCTCCTCTTCCTTGGCGATTTTCACGTCAAACGTCTCGGAAGGAGCCATTGTAAATGTCAAAGTATTGTCGTTTAGAAGGTACTTATCCATAAGTCCCTCGAGATAGCCCCCCTCGGCAAGCTTAGCCTCGAACGCTGCCACCGTGTCGTTCCACGCAAGAGACTTGAAGGGGTCGGCACCGTTGAACCACTTGCCTTTGAGACGGTGTAGCACGGAGACACCGAAGTTGGCAGTCTTGTGCTTCAGACTCAACTCCAACTGGTGCAAGTAGCCGTCGATCTTGGATTTATCGAAACCCTTTCCACGCACTTCGTGCAGTATCCTCTGTACCTCTCCTTTGACCTTCTCGACGTTCTCCTGTGCCACCCCAGTCAAACCAATGGAGAATATTCCAGTAATGGCTGAGCTATCGTAGCCCGAATTAGGACTCCAATCCGTGCCAAGACCAGTTTCCACCAGCCCTTTGTAGAGCGGAGACCCATAGCCATCCATCAACAGAGAGGACAGGATAGCCAAGGAAAATGACTCAAGAACGTCAGTAGTATCCCCGGTGACCCACGACACCGACGTCTTGTACTGCTTATCCTGGTCGGCCAGAGGATCTATCGGCCCAAAGACGGTCACCGTCCTGGGGCCGCCGCTCAGGTCGATAGGCCCTTTGCACTCAACATCTGCCTGAATCTTCTCGAACGCACGTATCCGTGCATCAATTTCCTTCAAGTGGTCTGCCAATGGCATATCGCCATATGTCATCACCTTCGCGTTGCTCGGATGGTAGTGCTCGGCATGGAAGCTCTTGAGCTGCTCATAGGTTAGGTCTGTGATTTTCTGGGGATCGCCTCCGGAGTTGTTGATCGAGGGAAAGATGTTGTCCTGGAAGCGAATGTAAAAGAGGTAGCCGGCATCTGACATCTGGCCCTTCATCTCGTTGTACACGACACCCTTGAAGACCAGCTTGCTCTCTTCAGCCTTTGCCTCCTTTCCTTCGGCGGCTGCGACCTGAGGGTTCTCGGGTCCAATGCGCCATCCTTCCTGCGTGAAATCGGTCTTCTTGAGCAGAGGGTGCAAGGTAGCATCCAGGTAGACAGCCATGAGGTTTTGGTAATCTTGGGCATTCGTCGTAGCGAAGGGATAGTACGTATGGTCGGAGGCAGTAAAGGCGTTCATGAAGTTGGAGAGCGTCCTCGGCAGCATCTTGAAGAAAGGGTCTCGAATGGGGTACTTCTCGCTGCCGCATAGCGTGGTGTGTTCGAGAATATGAGGGACGCCGGTGTCGTCCGGTGGGTTCGTCTTGAAGCCGATGGAGAAGACATTGTTGCTGTCGTCGCGAGCGATGTGGAGATAATCGGCACCGGTCTTGTCATGCTTTAGATGTAAAGCGGTCATCTCGAGCTCCGGCACATGCTTCGCTCTCAGTAAAGTGAAGCCATGTAGCTTCTCTCCAGGTTTGGGATACTGAGAAAGCTCGGTGACAGCTTTCCTAGTTGCATTTTTTACTGTGTTGCGCAACATCTTGTTGCGATCCCAGGATAGGAGGAGAGGATCTATCTATGTATGCAACAAATCTCTGTAGGGAATGTCTGAATTCTGAATCTGATAAATAGTCAAAGTAAAGGAGCGGGCTCCAAGAATTTCATTCAAACAAACATTGAAGAGAAGCGTTCACAACCTAAGAAGAGAAGGGAAATAGTCAGTCCTCGGGACCTGAGAAGTTGATTTTGTTTTGACGAATGACGCAGAACCCGGGCTGCTGGTTACTTTGTAAGCTTGTAGACTAAGTGTATGTAAGTACCCGCCCAGGTGGATAGTTAGAGGCAAGACAGCCTTGAGGCTAAAAGCCATTAACCTTTGAGGCTTATCGTTATGCTTATCGTTATCGCCTATCTTTTCACACAGTTCTACTCTCTGTTAAAGGGATACCTAGGTAACTTATGGATGCATCGATATAACAGATATAGCCAGAGCCCCTCCCGTTCCTTCCGTCACAACACTGAAGGTTCATAACACTTCTGGTGATAATAACTACCTAGCAAGTACCTGCCTACAATATCGTGACATGTGCTGTACCCCCGCCATTTTATTCTGGTTGGTAAGAGCTACCGACATATGTAGATATGTAGGTCGAGACATCAATGTTAAATCTGTTGCATCCATGCATGTCTGTCGTGAACTGTTGTAAATAACCTTGGAACTGTGAAACATATGAATCCTGCATCCATATTATCATCATATGTAGGTAGTACTGCATGGTACTGCCTACATGTAGCAGAGCAGGACATGCAATGTATACCTACTGTAGGTATCAAGCAACTGGCCAAACTCCGACTGTCCATTTACTATGAGATCTGCTATTGGGGCTATAAGAATTTTACTTAAGGGCTATGGCCCCACCTTGCCAACTGTCAGGCCGCGGTAAGCACTTAAGCCCCTTATGTAACCAGCTACTTATCGAAATTTCCACTATAAGTATTATTATATTCCAGGTTTCGTATTACTATAGCACCTAATATATTGAAGCAGTCCGATATCCGACATAGTTTTGGCGGTAATGCCGGCGCAGCGTTTGCTGGCTTTATAAAGCCTTTAGCCAATGGTTTTTAAAGGCGCTTAAGGGGTACTGGCACCTTGGTCGCAATTACGTAAGGAAAAGGGGGAAAGGCGGCGGCTACGATACTTAGGTAAGTAAGTAGGTACTTAAGGAAGCCAGAAGCTAGGTACCTAACGCATTGGTACAGGTCCGGCAAGCAGCTGTCATGGTGGGGCAATAGCCCCTGAGTAAAGTTGTTATAGCCCCAATAGTAGGTCTCTTTACTATGGCACCAATCATTGGCCCTCCTGCTGAATCTAACTAATGCAGATTCCAGGCTATCTACGGCTATCCTGACACGCTTGATTCCTAATGGCCGAGTCCATCTCGGATTCCTCCACCGATTCCTCCCGAGGTCCACTTCCAACCCCTCCAGCCCTCCTAGTCAGAGCCCTAGCGAAAGCCACCGAGCCAGCCGAGCCAGCCAGCCGAGCCAGTAGATTCTCTACATTCTCTGGATTCCCACATTCTCTGGAATCCCACATTCTCTGGCCATATAATCTCACTTACGAGCAAACCAACCAAGCAGCAGATGGGACCAAGCAATTGGAACCTAGCAAATCAAATCAAGCAGCCCGGCCTCTGTCCGGCTGCTTGAAGGTGAGATGGCCGAGTTGGTTATGGCGCCAGGTTAAGGTTACCTTAACATGTTTCGATGTAAACAACAGTTTCCTGGTGGAGCAATCCTCGTGGGTTCAAATCCCACTCTCATCAGCTTATACTTTTGCGGTATGAGGCTTTGAAGCAGACGAGAGTGCGACGTCGAAGCAGGCTTTGAGGCTCTGCCTTCACAGCAATATCCTGGTGGAGAAACCCTCGTGGGTTCGAATGCCACTTTCATCAGACTATATTTTTGCTTGATTATTCAGAGTTTATCTACATCATGTTCTAGCCGTTTTCTGTCTCTGCAATGCAGGGTAAATGGAATTATCTTCTTTCATTTCGCAGGATCAAACATGGTGTGGTGACTTTCTGCCCCTCAGAGGCTGAGAACAGATTACGTCAGCATGGCAAAACCTTGAGGGCCAGGTTCTTGCGGGCGCAGGTGGTTTGGGTGTATGTGTGTGTGTGTATAAGCATAGCTTCTGGTTTATGAATAATGGTCTTGGTAGTAGGTAATTGGGCGCTATGGACTTTGCATTAAAGGATTTCATATGTCCTTACTTCATATTTGCATGGTATAACCCATGAATACCTGCACTTATCAAAGCGCCTCTACATTGAACTTCTGTATATAAGGACATACTTAAATATATTCAAGATCAAAATCCCCATATGTATGTTCTTAGGTAGGTAACTATAATAAGTACCTAGGTAGGTATCTAGAGATAATAGAGATAAATAAATACATACATCTAATCTATGGCATGTCAAGTATACCTAGGTAACCAGCCTATTGTCACGCAACGAACGCCTGGTAACCAACGGCTGCCAACGTTGATCTTGCTCTACCTACTATCTTAAGGGTATGATGTACAGTACATATATGTCTGTATGTAGCAAAGACCTAGGTATGTGGTCCCAGCGACTATCTACTAGGCAGGTAGCAGGTCAATTACATACCTCGGTGGCTGTATGCATGTGCTAAAGCTTGCTAATACGTTACCAACCTGCCTACTAGGCCCCTGGCTGCTAGCTACGAGTACCTACTAACTAATGGTCGGACTACCATTACCAGTGACCACTCCAGTGACCACTACCACGACATTACCGCACATCCGTATTACCTCTTACCTAGTACCTAATTGCCTATTACCTATGCGGCGCTACTTGGTCCCAACGTCAAAGTCTTCATCCACGATTCAAGTGACAACACCACCCACCAACAGCCACCACCATCACCACCACCACCATAATCACCACCACAACCACCGACGCAAATGCCATCATTGACCACGAGGCATTTCTTCCTATGACACACCATCCCGGATCTCAAGGCGACAACCCAATCTAGACTGAATTCCCACTGCATGCACCAGGACACTGCATTTCCTATGAAGAGATTAAGGTAATTACAACTATAGCCAACGTTAATTGGTCCTATCGAGTTATGAAACCATGCCAATTGCTGCTGCTTTCAATTCCCGAGTATAGCCAGTACCAGCATAATATCAATATAATTTCATCATCCACTCCCATGCCCTAACTAACTTGCCATTCGTCACAGTGCAGCTGCAACCACCACTACTCCGCGCCCACCTCGATATTCGGTTTCAGACTCACTCTCACAAGTATACGCACACGCACACGCACTCTCACGTACACCCTAGCCTCGGATAGAAGAGGAACATGTCGACTGCGAACCCACGGTCCGCTTCAGCGACACCTGCACCGCTTGCATCCTTACCGAACGGCACCTCTTCTCCTCACGCTCATGCTCATCCCCATGCGCATGACGATCCGCCACCCTTGACGAATGGTCACCACCACCATCACCACCACCATCATCATGCTCCCGTGCAAGATCCCCGGCCCGCTCCGACTCCAACCCCCGCAATGACTGCCAATGCCGCTGCCAAGAAGGGCAAGGGCAAGAAGACGCTCGACTCCAGCGAAGCCTCCAAGCTTGTGGCTGCCAGGATCTCTCAGCTCGAGGTCGATACTGCCGCAGAAAAGGAACAGGAGGCCGAGATTGGTACGTCTATCCCCCGCCCTTGTTTTGTCGTCGAAGAAGCATGGTACGATGTTCCTGTAAATCACCGCATATACACCTATCGTTTGATGTCTATGTTCTTAAGGAGGGAAAGATGTTGGACTTCAGAAATATGTCAGCATAAAAGTTCAACCAATAGACGATTCAGAGCATATGCTATTACCATCGAACCTTTAGGACATGCGGTAGACATGCGGATAGAAGCACGGATAGCTACATGCCTTGCTCCATCTAGCCTCTTCGCCGAACACCACGATTTATGACACAGTTTATCATTCTTGATGTTAGTGGGTATTGGATCATGGCTGACCTTTCTCCTTTCCCTGTAGATCGCGAGGTTCGGAAGGCAAATCGAGAGCTCAACCATCAGATGAATAGAATGAACGATATGGATAAAATCGATCTCCTTACCAAACGATCGTCAGAACTGTTCGCCAACATGAAACGCCTAGAACGTGATAACATCAAGAATAAAAAGCGCGCAGATCAACTCCAGAAGGAAAAGGACACAAGTCGTACCGACCTAAGCAAGCAGATCGGCCTGAAGGAGAAACTAGAGAAGCTATGCCGAGAATTACAAAAAGAAAACAACAAACTGAAGGTACTTCCTACGATGCGGCCTGTTCGGAAATCGCGGGATCCAAGCTGATATGTATGGGGTTCTAGAACGAGCATCGCGCGTTAAATGACGCCCACGACCGACTGAAAACGTCGTCCGACGATCGATTCAAGAAGGTATTAGAGACGTTAGAAGGGTATCAGGAAGAGAAGGACAATCCGCGCAAGCAAGTGATTTACATGAAGGCAGAAGAACTGTATGCTGCGCCATTCAACTCGCTATATCCGTTCACCGAGCCGGTCTAATGTCGTGTGCAGGTTCAAGGCGCGTTTCAAATCCCTCATCGACCAATACGAACTTCGAGAACTACATTTCCATTCGGCTATGCGTACTAAGGAGATCGAGGTGCAATGGAACATGGCGCGGTACGAGGAGCAGAAGAAAGCTGCGGAGGCCGAAGCGAGACGAGCGAACCAGCTGAACAGCCAGGTCCTCACCTTCACGAAGACCGAGACAGAGTTGCGCAATCAGCTCAATGTTTACGTTGAGAAATTCAAGCAGGTATGCATTCCCTTTTTGTAGCACCATGCCACCCCACACCCCATCACGATTAGAACGGGATACCATGATCCATATCAATCACCCCCCCACCCCCCTGCAGGATGGCAAACTTCGAGTCTAAGCTCAAGCATAAGCGTCATCGCAATCACCACCCCTACAGCTATAGCCCCCCTCCTCATGGGAGAGCGCAAGCATTAACAGCCGGCGAGGTCGAGGATACGCTGAACAACAGTAACGATTTGTTCCTGACGTTTCGCAAGGAGATGGAGGATATGTCCAAGAAGACCAAGAAGTTGGAAAAGGAGAACGACAACTACAAGCGGAAACATGACGCTCTGAACCAGAACATCTTCAAGCTGGCCGAAGAGCGCACCAAGCTGATCCGAGACCTCGATGATCTTCGTAAAAAGAACGACAAGCTCACTAGCATCATCGGTCAGATGCAGCAGCAGGGCCGCGGCATCCCTCAGGGCATGCAGGGTACCGTCGAGAGCTGCTACGCCCCGGCCGCGTCTTCGGGTGTCGAGGGAAGCGGACCCATGCCGACAACAACGGCTGGGGTCAACGGCTCCGAAGCCGGCGAGCTCGACGACGGCGATGACGAGGCTAGTGAGTACGAGTACGATGAGGACGAGGAAGAAGTTAGCGAAGGAGAGTTCGATGACGACGATACCGAGGAGGAGCTCCTCCCAACCGGCGCGATCCCCGGTGCTTATGGCCCGGAGCGTCCCCCGAACCCGCCCCATTTCGCGGCCGCGGTTAATGGCCACCGCAACTAGGAGAGAGACCTTGAATCGGGCGGGCGAGAAGGGGACCCGTTATGGGGCGTGCGGGGCGGCAGGCCGGATGATGCAGCGGACGAAGCACCGCTTGTGCGGCGTATCGTTGACCGGGCTATGCACATGATGTGGCGACACTCACAGGGTAGACGCCAGAGGAGCGACTCGACATTTCTGGCCAAAACGGCCATTCCTCCGGATAAATCGGTATAAAGGACTGATCGCTCGGTGTCCTTCCCCTTGGACAGTATCTCTTAAGCTTGCTGCCCTTTGCCTACCATAGCCATTTTGCGGTCACCATGTGTCCGCGGCTCTTGGATTACCAACTTTTTTGTACAACAGAAGTATTGTACTTCATTGCATCGCGCCGCGTTGCACCCCCTCAGCCTGCCCCGACACGTCGCGCAAACTCCTTTAGCTTCATATAGAAGCAGCTATTTGTTGAGAGAAACTAGCCCGCTCTACGTCCGGCCGGCTAGACTGATCTTTGTTCGATATTTTGTAGCCCCGAGCGCACATATGCCACCACGGAGATGCCTATTCAATAGCTATCGCCAGTGGTAGGATCACATATATTGCATCGTATCGCATCGTCGCATCAGCATCGCATCACATCGCGTGGCATCGCATGGCATGGCATCGCATCGCATCACACCCTATCGCATCGCGCCATACCCCGCTATATCCCCACGGAACAATGCGTGTGGGTGTTATCTACGTATGTAGGAATACAATGAGAACCAATTGATGAAGATGCTGTGATCCCGTGTGCATGTCAGTTGCTGTAACAAAGTTGATCACCCAGTGGCTCGGTCTGTCTCGTATCATAAATACGATACTTCAGATATGGACAGAATTATTAGAGGTTTCGACACAGGTAAGGGTAGCCGATAATGAAAAAGGGGTATGTATGTATATATGGTGTAGCATGTCACACAGCTTAAGCCGGTCATGAGTTGCATTTCATAGGGGGTATCTTTTCTCTCTATCCGGTAAGCTTCACTTCTGCGTACGTCGTGGCCGATCAATCGAATGGGCGTAATACGTTCTGTTCTAGGTATCCCCCCTTAGAAATTCATCTCGATCCCAGTTTGTCAAATTCAACCTGAACGCCCCTGCCCCTGGCCCTGTCCCTGCCCTCCTTTTCTTACCTAAGTATATACCTTACCTGCTTGCCTACCCCCTTTCGTTTCATCTCGAAACCGCAGGGGCACCGAACGCCAACGCAGCCGACGTCGGTTTTGATTGCTGTTGCTGTTGGCTTTGGTGTTTCGTCTTCTTGCCACCACTCCGAGCGCCGTCGAACCGGTTCCGAATGTGTGCGGGCACGGGCCCCAGCTCCCGGCGGATCTCGTCGAGCTCCTCGGCGCCGTTCTTCCAACCGCCCTTCTTCAAGTGCTTCTTTCCGTGCATAGAGTAGCCGCCCAGGAACTCGTCCAGGATGCCGTCGAAGTCGCGGCGCGTCGAGCCGGTCACGCTCGACGCGGTCGACATGCCCGTGGCCCCCGATACCGCCGACGCGGTGCCGTCGTCATCGTCGATGCCGCCGCCGTAGACGAGGCTCTCGCCGTCGCCGAGGCCGCCGTCGTCGAACTCCGGGTTGTAGTGCCGCAGCTCCAGCTGCTCGAACCGCTCGTCCAGCAGGCCCAGCTGCTCCGTCCGCACCATCGACGACGACGTCATGCTGTACCCCGACTGGCTCGTCAGCGCGCCCTTGCGCTTCTTGCGCCGCTGGCCCCCGTTCGTAGTCGTCGTGAACAGCGAGGACTGGAGGTCCGAGTTGGACGGCGGCGGGAGAGGCGTCTTCTTTTGCGGCCCTCCTGCTGCTGCTGCTGCTGTCGGTTTCTGGTCCTTCTTGAACTGCTTGAAGTCCTCGAGCCAGTTCTCGTTGTGCGCTGACTCGCCATCGTCGTTATTGGCGATCGGGACTAGGGAGGGGACGGCGTCGCCATTGCTGCCGTCCCGGTACTCCCGGTTCGGCTTCGCGGTGTCGTCCGACTCCCAGCCGCCGTCGTCGTCGCCGTCTTCCTCGTCGAAGAAGTCCGCCTGCTCCTCGAACTCGAAGTCGTCGAGCTCGCGGCCGTCCCGGGCCAGGGCCTGGAAGATGTCGTCGCCGCCGTCGCCGTCGACGTAGGCCTCGTCCTCCAGGGCCTCGAGCACCTCGCGCAGCCGCGGGTCCATGTCGGGCTTGAAGCCGCCGATAGCGTCGGGCACGTCCTGCTGGGCCTGGTACGTGAGGCGGCGCAGGTTCTTGGAGGGCAGGATGGCCTCGTCGGCGAAGAGCTCGCGCTTCTTGCGCTCGGCATCCTTGTCGTCGTCGTCGTCGAGGTGGCGCAGGGCGTCCTCCAGGCTCTGCTTCTGCTTGCCCTTGCTCTTGTCCTTCTTGTCCTGCTTCGCCTCGACGAACACGACCTCGCCCCCTCCACCGCTGGCGCCGCCCCCGGAAGAATCCAGGTCCCGCAGGTGCTGCATGTAGTCGTACTCGGTGTCGTCGTAGTAGACGCCGTAGTTGGCGGCCTCGCCCTCGTTGGCGCGCACGTGGGCGGCGACGTCGGACCCCAGCTCGGAGGCCAGGTCGTCCAGCTTCTTGGACTTGTGGCTGTTGGGGGCGCTCGTCGGGTTCAGCACCATCGACGGCGCCTCGCTGTCGTGGATCAGGGGGTCATTCTGGGGACGGTGCACCAGGGTGAAGTGCTGGGCCGTCTTCTTGTCGCTGGTGGGGGACGTTCAGTTAGATGCGATGCAGGTATAGCAGTCAATGAATTCTTGTACTTACATCCACTTTCCTTTCGGCATCTTGCTATTGTATGCGATGGGCGGTTGAGTTGTCGTAGCACTCCTTCTATCTCTTCTCTTTCTCTCTCTGTCTTCAGGTTCGCTTAGTATAAAGTGGTACAAGTAGTATAGCACAAGCACAGTATTGGACCCAAAGAATAGACAAATCGAGGTCAAGGACTGTCAATTAACTAAGTAAGTATGAGTAAGTAAGTACTTAAGTGAGTTACTGGATGAACCCTGACGGCCTGGAACCCTCCCACCCTTAAAAAAGTTTGGTGGGGTAATGTTCTTATCGGGGCTTATCGAGGAGCGGGAGTGCGACCAGTGACGCAAAATTAATTTGCCCCTCCATTGCCCATTAATCAGTGCAGGTATTGAAGGCGGGCGGGCAGTCGCTTCAGGCCTTCTACCCACTAACCAATTGACCATTAGGAGAAGTTCATCCAAGCAACCTTGTCCAAGCAACCTTGAAGCTACAACTATCAACAACTATCAACAACTATCAACAACTATCAACAACTATCAACAACATAGTACCGCTACAATCCCTCCATCTTGCAAGATACCATCGCACTAAAAATTGAAAACTGAATTACAGTGATTTACCCGGCAGCCGTTCAAGATGGTGAAGGCCAAGTCCAAGCAGTCCGTCGGGCTGGGGAACACCCTGATGAACGATCGCTTCGGCAAGGGAAAGGGCTCCGATCGCAAGAAAGGAACTGGGGTCACGAGAGTCAACCACGCCACGGGCGAAGAAGTTAGTCCAGATTCAATATTACGTTCATTCGAACAACGCAGCGCAGCGGATACTGACCAACCATCGTAGTATATCACAAATGATCGGAAAGAGGCTTCCTGGGTGAAGATGCGCTCGGTCACACAGCAGAGTGCCATGGACGAGTTCTTGGCCACTGCCGAGTTGGCCGGTACCGACTTTACTGCAGAGAAGATGAACAACGTCAAGATCATACATACCGACCAGCGAAACCCTTATTTGCTGTCCGCCGCCGAGGAGCGCAACGTTCTAGGCAAGCACCAGGCACACAGGGCCAGGCTATCCGTTCCACGAAGGCCAAAGTGGGATGAAAACACCTCGGCTCAGGAACTAGATGTCTTGGAGAGAGAAAGCTTTCTGAACTGGAGGCGAGGCTTGGCCGAGCTGCAGGAAAACCATGATCTGCTTATGACCCCGTTCGAGCGCAATCTGGAGGTCTGGAGACAGTTATGGCGTGTGATCGAACGGTCAGACTTGGTCGTCCAGATTGTCGATGCGCGGAACCCCCTGATGTTCCGATCTGAGGATCTCGAGTCTTATGTGAAAGCTGTCGACCCGAAGAAAGAGAACTTGCTATTGGTCAACAAGGCAGATATGATGTCGACGACGCAGCGTCAAGCATGGGCCAAGTACTTCAAGGAGAACAAGATCGCATATCGCTTTTTTTCAGCCAGTCTCGCGAAACAACTAATCGAGGAACGGGACCTGCTGGAGGAGCCCGAAGAACCCGAGAACGGTCAGAGTGCTAACCCGAAGACAATCTCAAGGGGGCGCAGAACAGAGAAGGAGGACGAAGAAGCAGATCAATCATCCGGGAGTGATGAGGAAGAAAGCGGTGATGAGAATGCTGGTGTATCACTAGAGGTCGACACCGACGATGAAACCCGCATATTAACAGTTGAAGAACTAGAGGATATCTTCCTTCAGCATTCTCCCGACTCGGAGGGTAAGTCTATCCTTGCTTGATGAACACGACCGTCTGTAATCATGTACTGACCTTCTATGTAGACCCAGGTCGAAAACTACAGATTGGTCTCGTGGGTTATCCCAACGTCGGAAAATCTTCTACCATCAACGCCTTGATCGGTGCCAAGAAAGTCTCAGTCTCGGCAACGCCGGGAAAAACGAAACATTTCCAGACCATTCATCTGAGTGATAAAGTCATTCTCTGCGATTGTCCAGGTCTCGTCTTCCCCAACTTTGCCACAACCAAGGCCGACTTGGTCTGCAACGGTGTCTTGCCGATTGACCAACTCCGAGAATATACCGGCCCGGCTGGTCTCATTACTAAAAGGGTGCCTCAGCCCTTCTTGGAGGCGATATACGGCATCCACATCGAAACCCGGCCGTTAGAGGAAGGCGGCACGGGCACGCCTACAGCCAGCGAGTTCCTGTCCGCCTACGCGAAGGCGCGTGGTTTCCAGACACAGGGTGTCGGCCAGCCCGATGAGTCCCGCGCCGCGCGCACCATTCTCAAGGATTACGTCAACGGGAAGCTGTTGCACGTCGAGCCGCCCCCGGGGTATAGTGGCAGCGCCGCGGAGTTCAACCGCGAGCTGTATGACTCGGCGCACCTGCCGACGAAGCGGAGAGCCGCGCTCACCGCTGCCCTGGACCAACTCCACGTTGACGAGGATGAGGACGACGACGAGGATGGTAAGGGAGGTGAAGATGATGACTTGTCCGTTGCCGCCGTAGACCCGGAGTTCGCGGCGTTGCCAGCAGGCGCCAAGTCGAAGCGGCTCGACAAGGCGTTCTTCGCGTCGTCGAGCCGCGGCAACGCCGGCCATCTCTCTGTGCCCTTCAACCGCAAGTACACGCAGCAGGGGCGCGATCAGGCGCAGACGCTCGCCAAGCAGCTCACCGGCCGCAAGGCCCGCGCCATGGTCGCCCTCGAGACTGGGCTCGACCCCAGCGAGATCCAGATCGGCGGCAGCAAGAAGCACTTCAAGGGCGGGCCGAAGGGGAAGGGGAAGAAGAGCGAGAGTAGCACGCTTGACTAACCGGGGCTAGAGGTTGAATTGAAGTCGAATGAGTGTGTTTCTCCAATGAATGACATGATCTGAGCTGAGCTGGAGTAGTCTGGCCTGCTGGCATGGGCTCGGAAGAAGGAAGGCGTGATAGGGTAGTACCTATGCTGTATGGTATGATGACATGACATAACATTGGGAATGCGGCTGAAATATGGTTTGTTATGTCATGTGCAATAAGCCAAATGGTTCTAAAGGAACAGAAGGCATAGATGGGCGGTATGGCATGGCATGGCATGGATTACGGATTAACAAGGTAACTAAAGGGAAAGACAGATCTTGGGATTAGGTCTACGATGGGGCACCATTGCATCCCTTCGCTTTATGTGTGAGATAGCTAGGTACGGCTACTCCATTCGAAAAGACAGATTGATGAGTCACGGCGTTTCTTTGGGGTGTTGTGATGTGATCTCTTGTTTCATCCATCCCGGAGCTCTGGAGCTTTCTGGTACTATGGATGGCAAAACACAAATCAACAAGAGAGTTATTATGGAAGAAGAAGTGCAAGTGTTCGATTCAACCTGCTCGTCCTCAAGCTCGAAAGGGGTATTTTAACAACCTGCTTTCCACTCTATATGGCCAACAATACTTGCTACTCGACATATCTTGCAAGAATAATCATATATAGTTTCTACCAATGTCCACAGCTTGTTGAGCAGTAATCACGCATCATTTTCTCGGTGATTGATAATCATAGTCCCAGAAACGAGTCTCAATGATTTGGTAAACTGTACCAACAACCAACCACGGAATTTTCACTCGCCAATGGAAGGTCTCCCGTCGAAAGAGGCCGAAATAAGGTAGCTAGCTGCCTTTACCGCCTTTGATAGACCGCACGTTCTCTACAAGGGCTGTGTGTCTGTCTCTCGGCCTCTCTACCAAGCCTGGTTCATGTATCGAAAACCACCAAGACTGTGTACCTATGTACATGAGTCAGAACAAACCCTGTACTGGAGGCACTGTTCTATCTAAGACTTTCTTAACTTCTTTTTTGTTCTACGGGACAGCGGTCAGAAACACACATATACAGGAGTCTGATTTCACCCTCTGGCTGAGAGGGAGAACAGAGAGGAAGGAACACACCGAAAAGAGATGACAAAAACACCGTACTGTTCACGCAGAGCAGAACAAGAGCATACGTGGAACTTTGACCACCACAATAGTATCAGCATCAACATCAGTGGTAGTAGTAGTAACAAGAAGCGCATCACACAGTAGACACAGGGAAGCGACAAAACAAGCAAGAAGAAAAAAAGGGAGATGTGCTCGTACGTCCGCTTCACCTGGCGCTGCCGCCAGTGCAACCGCAGCACGAAGGAGCTGCAGAGCGACTGGAACCGCTGCGCCGCCCGGCCCCGCTGCGTCTACCGGGAGCGCGACAGCGTCACGTACCTGGTGCTCTGCCCCCGGTGCCAGAACGAGTATGCCGTCCGAGCTGTTTTCGGCGCTGATGGAGGAGATGATCTGTCCGGTGGACGGGGCTTGTCTCTTATCGCTACCACCTTACGTACAGTACAGTATTTGCAGAGTACCCAGCTGGCGGCAGTGGGGTGTTCCGGATTTTCCCAACTTTTATCGAGATCACCTGGTGTCTGAGGGGCGAGATTGGGGGAAGAAGGAAGAGATTTGGTAGGAGTTGACTGGGGTGAGGGTTAGTGTAGGGGGTGTGTCTCATAAGGTGTTCATCAACTAATCAATACCCTCTGTGAAGAGTTATACTAGATTCATCTGGGTGGGAAAGTCGCCCAGCTCATGAGCGCAAGAAACCAAGTAACAGCTCTGGCAGAGAACCTGACAACCTTCTCAGTTGAAAGAAGGCCCCTTGAAGAATAATCCCAAACCCATATCCCTGCCTTTCTTACCTACCTATCTACTACAGGGAACGAAATGTATCCAAGCACCGACGTGTTGCGAAAAAGAAAAGAAAGATATAACTAGGTTCGGTATTACGCATGGCCTCATTACCATAACAAAGGTGGATTGCAGAGGAAACGATTGCTTTTACAACAGTATTCTGGAACATTATACACGCAGTCAGCTCAGGGTTGATAGCGACATAGGGGTCAGGGGCTTAAGGGGTTGAGGGTATAGATATTGAGAGCGCTAAGCCCACGAGGATGAAAATATGTCGGACGGTAATTCCGCTTCTAGATATGGCATATAAGTACCTAGGTAGGTATGTATGGAAGCAAGTTGTAACACCCTATTTCATGATAAACGTGATTCATGGTAATCAAGTCAGTCCTCTCACGCTGTTCGAACGCACAAGAGCTTTTACCACGCATGATCTACAGGGTTCACTTGCTTTTATTCTCCTACCACCACGTAATCCCCAGTGGCCTTCATGAACGTTGATCAGGCAGAGAGCATCCCGCTCCACAATCGCCGAATGCAATGGCACCATCCCGACCCGTGACCAGGTTGTCGTTCTACCTCCCGCCAACAGACATCTCATCGCCCGAGCCCTCAGAGCCATCAGAACCATCCGATCCTTCAGAACCGCTCTCGTCCTCGTCCGAGTCATCGCCCTCGTCACCTTCCTCGCCCGCCTCGAGACCGTACGCATCGTAGTAGTCCGACAGCTGCTTGACCTGGGTCTTGTAGCCCATCTCCTGGAGCTCCTTCTCGATTTTCTATGGACTAGCAGTTAGCATTTGCAATGTACCTCAATCATATTACACGTGAGGGATATGGGAAAGAGGTATTTTGAACAGAGTGGGGGGAATGTCACGAGCAAGGAAGGAGATTGGGGGAGGGACGAAAGGAAAGGAAAAGAGATAAGAAAGAAAATAAAGCCATACCTCGACCATGACATGCGCGCAGCAAACGACGACATTGCTCTTCCCGGGCTCGAAGATGGGCAGCAGCCACTCGCGCATGGCGGCCTTGACGTCCTCGACGGTGACGGCGCGGACGCGGGCGAGCAGCTGCAGGTTGAAGTCCGGGGGCAGGCCGCGGACGGCGCCGAGGATGTAGTTCTGGACGGCGGCGGCGGCCATGGTGGCGTGCTCGTCGGCCATGGCCATGACGAGCTGGCTGACGGCGCCCTCGAGCATGGGCCCCTCGAAGGGGGCGTCGCCCCCCGCGAGCGCGGCGACGGCCGCGCGCGCCGACGCCATCGCCTTGGACGCCAGCGGCGACCGGTACACCTTGAAGTGCAGGTAGCCGCCGTCGGTCTCCTTGGCGAAGTAGACGCCGTAGGCGAGGCCGTTGCCGCGCACGGCGCTCCAGAGCGGGCCCTCGACCGTCTCGAGGTACTGGCACGCCACCAGCAGCGCCGGCACCCCCGGGTCCGTGAACGACGTGAAGCCCCGCCCCGAGCTGACGGCGTACGAGCTGTCGATCGTCGTCATCGGGATGATGACGGCACCGATCGAGCCCGGGTTGCGGCCCTCGTCGTTGAGCAGCGTGTGTGGCTTGACGATCGGGTTGATGACCATCTCGTCCGTCTCAGGAGCATCGCCGCCGCTCGCGTAGAGAGACTTGGACAACGTGTCCCAGGTCTGGACGGGCTCCGGGAGCTTCGCGTGGGAGATGTCGGCCGTGACGAGGACGCGGAGGTTGTTGAACGTGAAGAGGGACTTGCGCAGTTCTTCGAACCACGACAGGACCGTGTCCGGCTCCTTCTCGAGCAGTCTCTTGAGCCTGCGGAGGTAGGTGGCCTTCACCAGCGTGCGCTTCGCCACGATGAGCGCCGAGGGCTTGTTGTGCAGCGCCATCTCGACCTCGCTGGCCATGACCCTGCCGTCGCGCTTGGCCTCCGGTATGTCGGCGAGCTGCTTGGCCACGCTGGCCTTCAGCCGCATGACGTCGAAGACGCTGTCGAACATCATGGTGCGGATCCAGTCTACCGCGCTGGCGTACTTGTCGGGGTCGACTTGCATGCGGATGACGAAGCTCTCGGAGTCTCCGACGTTCCGGCCCGATTCGAGAGTATAGCTGACGGTCTCCTTTTCTAGCTCCATCACGACCTTCTCGAAGTCCACGCGCTCGCCGCCCCGGTTGATGTGCGTGTTGAAGAAGTTGTCGCTGAAGATGGGGAGCAGGGGCTTGTACTTGACGGGCACCTTGGATGTCCCCACGTGGACCGTGATGTGGACGAAGTTGGTTGGGACATCCTCAAACTGGACGAAAAGGGGCAGGCCGGGTGAGACTTTGTCGATAATTCGCTGGGCAGCATTGTCCTGCGTGCCTAGCTTGCGAGCAAGACCGGATCGCGCCGTGTCGGATCGTATGAAGTTGATCGACTCAGTTGGTGGTACTGGCCATTTCTCTAGCAAGGATTCGGGGATTTCAACTTCGTTTTCCTTCTTGGCCTCGTCGAGCTTTTGCTGGAGCGCCTTCAGCCCCTCAGGGCCGAGCTCTTGTTTTCTTTTCTCAATGCGCGCAACTTCTTCCGCTTTCTGCTTGTCGGCCAGCTTCAGGGATGGCTTCCCGAGGATAGATATATGATGTGCGTCCGCAATCCACTTCTTCAAGAATGCCCTCCATTGGTCATCAGTCCATTTCTCCAGAACTTCATATTCATAAAGGGTCGCGAGTTCCTTCAGAGTCGAGCCATCTCGCTTGCCGAAGAGGTAGTCGTTGATAATGTTAGTGGAATAGAATGATTCTGATTCTTCTGCTTGAGCCTTGACCTGTCGACGTTCTCTCTGTATGCAGTCATTTACGTATACCATATCTAATGGTTTAGATGCAACCTCTTTGAGCAGAGAAATCAGACGCTTTTCCACGAATTCCAGCTTTTCCGTAGCCACGCCTGTTGGCTGCAACCAGATGACGGTGTTGGGTCGAGTATCATACCAATACGATACCGAACTTGCGAGCTCTTCCTTCTCCACGATGACGTTCTCTAGCACCGCCACAGATGACCCGCATAGATACGTTAGGAGGACATTCAACGCAGTCGTTTCAACCACGTCGATGCAGTTTGGTCCAAAGAAGGCTACTACCATATCGCCAACTGACTCATCCTCTTCCGGGAACTCAATGGTCTCAATCGTTGTCTCTTTTAGGGCAGGAGGCTGTGGAGATTCTATCCAGGGGCGCCTGAAAGGTTTATCAAGCGGCGGGATGTTGTCTTTGACGCTATCTTCAAACTTGTCGAGGATCTCAAGGAGGTTCTCATGGTCGACTTCACCAACAATGACGAGACACATGTTTCGTGGCTGGTACATGACCTTGTGGAAGTCGCGGATCTTTTCAGGGGTCAAGACCCTCAAAGCCTCTGTCATCCCACCCGTTTCGTAGCGGAAGCCGACGTTCTCTGGATACAACAGACGCCTCGCTCTGATGTCCATGAGTTCTGTGCTAGTATTTTCGACACCTTGCATCTCCGAGTACACGACGCCTGCATCGTTGCCTTCCCCGTTGATATGGTGAACCTCGGTTAGGCACGCCGCGTCTGTGATGGTTGGTACGATCAGATGCTCGAGGTAGACCGGCAGAATCTGGGCAAACCCTTCCCAGCCAGCAGTTTCGAGGGTGTATGCAGTATGATCCGTAGCGGTCCAGGCATTTGTGCCGCCATATGCGCGTGATGCCAGCTTATCCAGTAGTCCTTTATACTGGTAGCTCTTGGAACCCATGAACACTAAGTGCTCCAAGGTGTGGGGAGCTCCGGAGTCGTCGAAGATCTCGGTGGCTAGGGTGAAGTATCCATTCACCTTGGGCCCCTTCCGGTGAGCCACAATGACCTGCATCCCGCTCCTTTCGGACTCATACTGCGTGATGGTAGCTGGGGCATAGTCGGTCCGGAAACTCTGGATCTTACGGAACCGGGTGTTGGGTCCCTGCGACCCCATCTTGAATCGAAGAAGTGCTGAGAAGGATGTTGATAAGTGGCTATGGGTCGATTAGCTACGGACATACTTGTTGCATACGAAGGCGCATGCCGTGGCAGCGTGTGAGACTGTATTAAATGAAAAGTCCATTACGCTGGTAGGCTGGCAGAAGTCTAATGCTTAGGGGGGTGAATGGATTTCCGACCCTCGAGCTTGGTCGGAGATGCATTTCCAGGGTCTTGCGGGAATGTAACTGTATGGGCAGTGACAAGCAAGGGATCATCAACTTGGCAGAGCAGGGGGTTGGAATGCTGCACAGGAAGATTACCAACTACAACCCCCAGGGCTATCGTATGTAGTTCCTACTACTACAGCTAACTACCTAGGTAGGTACGTAGTGATTGCCAGCCTGACCCTCACAAAGTGAAGAGGCGCATACCCATGTAAGTGGCCAGTTTGACTGTACACAATGGAAACAACTGCAACTGCACTGGCGTAGAGCAGCGTGCGGAATGCTGCTCGTGAGAGCATGATGAGAGCGTGATGTGAAATCAAGTTCCTGTGTCTCTCGTGTCTCTGGCATCCCCATCCGGCGGGCAATGCATATATGGCACTTGCCGGATAACCCGTCACTACTTAAAAGTATGGGGATGGGGATGGGGATGGGGGATCTGACGACAGCGGCAGCGTTGTATCCTGAGTCCGACTTACATATCTCGAGACGGGTGCAATCGGGCGTGCAATCGGGCGTGTAGTCGTACAGCAGATATCCAATGAGACAGGGGCTTCGTGTCCCGGATAAGCACTGCCAGCGTTGCAGGTTGAGATGAAATCCCTGAGATGACCGGAACGCACCTTTGCTTAAATGGTCGTAAAGGTCGTATGGTTAGGCTTATCTTCACACGTTGGGGCCGATGTTCGGACCCGAAATTATGAGTATGAGCTTACACTCCTTTCTATGGTAGGTATGTGTATATAGTATGTGTGTGTGTGAGAGAGAGAGGCTATATTCTGGAATGGAGATGGTGCAGTGCCCAGGTGAATGGGCATGGATGGACAAAGGTTGAGTGCAAGGGCCTTGAAACTCAGAGCTTCGAGCTGGCAATTGCGGTATGTAGCGGGTGTGTGGTATGCAGGTAGAGCCTCTCTACCTACAGGTACAGGTATGGATCCCTATAGCTGGTAGAATCTGAGGGTGCGGGGTGGATAGGGTGAATACCCTTCACTAAATATTCAGAAATTCAGAGCGCGAGCACAGCAGCACAGGCAGGTCTTGACCCCGCTTCGATCGATAAGCAGCTGCGGCTAAGAGACGCCATAAGCGCTAGGCGGATAAGCGCTAGCATGCTTCTTTGTCCGCGGCTGTCGCGCGTTTGGCGTTTGGCGTTTGGCGTTTGGCGTTTGGCGCGTCGGCACTATGTATGTGTACTGTGCATCATGTATGTGGTATGTATGTATGTACCGACTTTAGTTCTACCTAGTTGCAAGTACCTGACCTCTGCTAAGTACCTGACCAATTAGCCACGACCTCGGTGGCTCAGCCATGATCTCATCTGGCCTTTTGCACATCGTAACACTCAACACACAGAGCTCCGAGACGATGGCAATGCTGTCAACCAGGCTCTAACGTAAAGCTGGGCTTTCGATTACATGCCGATATGTTTCTCTCAGGTCTCTAAAACTGCATAATGTCAAATACGAACACGTGGCAGTCACCAAAGGAAATCGTATACGTAATATCCGACGCTCATTCTACCGACTCGATCCTTATGTTATCACTGTTCAGGCATCACTGCTAAGCAGACAGGATCCCGAATCATAATGGCAAGCGCATGGGATGTCAAGGTCGGCCAGGCTCTGGTCGACTTTTCGTTATACGGCACGTTCCCTGAGGAGGATGTCTCTTCCCGACATATTGCCGTAAAGGACATTGCGACAGCTCTCGAGTTCCTCGCTGCAGCCAAGTATAAGCTTGAGGTAACGCAAACCCCAAGACTATTCAATCGAGCTTTCAGCTAAAGACAGCTCCAGACGGAAATTCACGAGATCAACGAAGAAACGGCCCCCGATGTGAACCAATGGCTCACCAACGCGAAATCTCTAGAAGAAGACATCAACCGATCCAGGACTCTGGCCAACGAGATCGTGCGAAGATCCGAGGCCCCCGATGTATCAGGCCGGTCAATACAGGAGGCAGAAGAGAAGGTAGACTTCCTGCGACAGGAGACGGTTTATAACGGACAAGTCAACGATGCGCTGAGAAGCATAAAACACGTTAGTGGGCTGTTAGACCAGGTAGAGCAAGCACGAGATGAGCGTAGAATACTCGATTCTCTACGCTTGCTGGAGCGTAAGAGACCCCCAAGAACCTGCCGCTTCTGTCGGGGGCGGAAAATCTCGCTAATCCCGCTGTAGAGTCTTGGTCAGCCCTTGACGACATTCCCGTGAGCAAGTCGTGTCGCGTCATGAAACTTCTGAACATGCGGGCTTTTGAGCTCAAGTCGGCTGTCCATGATGTATTCGACCATGTATGGAGCTCTTTGGTCCAGGTCGATGCCGAAAATAGCAAGGTTGCGATATTTGAGCGTCGCCCAGGTAAATACACATATTCATACTTACACTCATACTCACTGTTAGACAATTGTCAGTTTGATGCTAAGTATGATAATCTAGACGAGCAAATGTCTCTATCCGATGCTGTAATTGGCCTCAAAGCATATAAAGAAGTTGACCAGAGGATGGCACTGTTCTGGCGTAGTGTTGACCAAGCAATCATACAGCCTCGTACCGACATTAGCAACCCTAAAATGCCTAAAGTCATAACCGACGATGTGAGTAACTCTAGAATTGCAACGATGCCCCAGACTAACCTTCACCAAGTCCACACTGCATCTTGACGGGAATTCAGACCTGAGTATTACTGCTCTGTTTCTCGACTTAGAACGAGCGATGGACTATTTCGCAAAACGGCTTCCAGAAGAGCTTGTTCACTCCCTATCTATTGTCATGATGCCCGACTTGATTCCACGCATTGTCACAGTGTGGCTCGACTCCGCAGTGCCGTCTTCCCTCAGCGAAATGGATGGGATCCAAGACACTGTTGAGGCGGCCAGGGGGTTCTGCAATGCCTTGCAGCGTCTACAGTACTCCGGCTATGAGGAGTTGCAGGACTGGGTCAGCAATGTCCCGCATGTGTGGATTTCCAAATGTAGGGAGACCGCTCTGGACTCCATCCGCTCCAGGCTCATCGAAGGGCTGGGTGATCCCAAAGAGGTGGAGCGTGTGGAGACGCAGACGGTCTCCAAGTCGGAAGGCAAGGAACTGGCAGCGAATGGCGCCGCTGCAGATGATGCCTGGGCAGCATGGTCTGATGATGATGAGATCAAAACAAGTAATGGAAATGGTTCAAAACTAGAGCCTACCGAGGATGATGATGATGGTGTCGGAAATTGGGGTTGGGGGGATGAGGAGGGCACAGCTGATGCAGATGCCAGCGACGCGAACAAGCCTTCGCAGGCCGAAGTCCCAGCCGAGGAGGACGACCCTATGGAAGCATGGGGATGGAGTGACGAAATCGTTACCGAAGAACCCTCCACGCAGACGCAGGCAGCCTCAGGCACGAAGCCTCCTTCGAGGAGAACGGAACCCTTACAGACTCGGGAGCTGACACTCAAAGAGACGTACAATATCTCTTCTATGCCGGAACCTGTCCTGGCCCTGATCTCAGCTATTCTTGAGGACGGAGCATCGTTGGTCAGGTGAGTACACAACAAACCCATCTTCATCCCTGAACACAAAAACGCTGACGAGAGATAGCAACCCAAAAAGTCCCGTCGCATCAGAAGTTGGTGGCCTCTTCTCGTTGCCGACCCTTGTTCTCGCCTTATTCCGTGCTGTTTCGCCCTACTATTACTCTTTAAATGATGGAGGCAACATGTAAGCATCACTTGATCTGCCTGGCTCGCAGTACGTACTCACATACGCCCAGGTTTCTTTATAATGACGCAACCTACCTTTCAGAACGTCTGGCCGATCTGGCTAGCAACTGGAAAGCCCGGGGTGATCTCGCTCCTCGTGCTATTTCCATGCTGCGTCTAGACAATGATATCAACACTCTCCAGTCCTTCGCCTCCCGCGCCTACGCATCGGAGATGTCCACGCAACGCACGATCCTGCGCGATCTCCTAGGAGGATCTCATAACCTTCTCCAGCAAGATGGGCTCGACTCCTCCGACCTGGAAGCTCAAGTGGACAATGC
This sequence comes from Diatrype stigma, assembly GCA_022225965.2. Taxonomy (NCBI): domain Eukaryota; kingdom Fungi; phylum Ascomycota; class Sordariomycetes; order Xylariales; family Diatrypaceae; genus Diatrype; species Diatrype stigma. Next base: position 1,353 of record JAKJXP020000124.1, on the reverse strand, counting down.
CATCAGCCGAGTGCGCGCCATAGCCGGAACGTGGTCGGGCATCTTATCGCACTCGGCGCGGACGCAGGCGGTGGGCTCCCTGGTCGACACGATCGCGGCGAAGCTCATCGCCGACGTCATGGACCTCGCGGGCATCGGCCAGGACGAGGCGTACAATATCGCGAGCCTAATCGCGCGCATCGAGCAGCTCGACGATTTATTCCTGCCCCCCGGTGCCGGAAAGGATGCCATCCCCCGCACGGCGCAGTACGCCGCCAGCTGGATGCGGCTCAAGTTCCTCAGCGAGGTGCTGCAGAGCAACCTGCAGGAGGTCCTGTACCTCTGGAACGAGAGCGACCTGAGCCTCGAGTTCACCGCCGACGAGGTCATCGACCTCGTCCGCCTGAGCTTCGTCGACAACGCCCGCACGAGGGACGTCATCCGCGAGATCGAGAGCAAGCCGCACCCTCGCGGTTTGGAATAGAAGACGGACCAGGGAGCGTTCATTGAGCGAATCGTGTATATACGTTGAAACGTATGAAGACTATCCATGTAGCTAGCTAAATAGCTACAGCTCTCGGTATCCCGTTATCCTTGGGTTCTATAAGTCAAATCCAAGCTTCTTTATATTACCCTCTAACATGCTGTGATACCGATTAAACGCTGTATTGGTTCCCAACAGGACCACGTCTAAACGTACTATTAATTGTATAAGTAGGTAAGTATAGAGGTTGCCCAGAGTCTTTCTACCCCTTATACCCCTAAGTACTATCATTACAGTGATTCAATTTGTTGGAACTCATGAAATTTTCTGGAAACGATTTGACAAAACCGATGCACCCTTCAACCACCAGAACACCATCTATGCTAACTATGTTTCACATCCAACAATAAAATTTAGTGATACAGAACGCCGTAATAATGCAAACCTGCCCACCTGGTACCCCAGTCAAAAGGGAAAAGAAAAAGACAAACCAGACAATGCGAAACAAGGATAGCGAAGAGGCACGCAGGACATAGCAACTAGAAGCATAAAAAAACAAAAGATTATCAAGCAGTAAAAGGATAGGCGCGGCCTAGCATCGTCTCTCTCTTCGACTGCTGCTGCTGCCGCTTCTGCCGTGCCGCCAGCTCGCTGAAGTGAACCGGCGTCGGGTCGTGAGTCGCGTTGCCGTACACGTCGCCGCCGTAGGTCAGGTAGCCCTCTACCTCCGGGAGTGGCACCGTCAGGATGTCGCTCTGGTCGCCGAAGATCCACACCGTCTGCATGCCCTGCGCCATACTGCGAAACCACCCGGGGTGTCAGCAAAACACAACAGGACAAAAAGAAGAAGAAAAGGAGCCTAAGTGGAAATGAAGAAGAAGAAAAAAAAA